>PVKS010005239.1:0-86565 GCA_004027875.1 Aplodontia rufa
AAGAAGAAGAAAAAGAAAGAAGGTGAGAAGGTGTCTGGTATGGTGGCTTGTGCCTAAGTTGAGTGCCTGAGTAAAAGAAGAAACCTTGATTTCAGGAGTTTGAGATCAGCCTGGGTAATAATATAACAAGACCCTGTCTAAAAAATGAAAAAAATAGTCCCAGAATGCCTAGCTCCAGTGGGGAATAGACTCCAGAGGGAAAGCTGAAGTCAGAAATGAGCCACATTGCCTTAGAAAGAGAATCAGACTTGCCAGGCATGGTGGTGCATGCTGACAATTTCAACTCAGGAAGCTGAGACAGGAGGATCTCAAGTTCAAAGCCAGCCTCGGTAACTAAATGAGGCCCTATGCAACTTAGCAGCTCAAAGTAAAAAAACTTTTTTTTCTTTTTGTTTACTTTGACTTACTGTCAAACTTACTGTCTCAAAGTAAAAAAATAAAAAGGGCTAGGGATATGACTCAATGGTTAAGTGCCCCTGGGTTCAATCCCCATTACCTAAATAAAAATAAATAAACAAATAAATACCATCAGACTTCATTTCTTATTCAGTCTCTTTTTTTGGGGGGGGCGGCTACCAGGATTGAACCCAGGGGTGCTTAACCATTGAGCCACATCCAAACCCCTTTTAATTTTTTTTTTTTTAAATTTTGAAAGAGGATCTCTCTAAGTTGCTAGGGTGTCAACTAAGTTGCTGCGGCTTGCTGTAAACTTTCAATCCTCCTGCCTCAGCCTCCCGAGCCTCTGGGATTACAGGCCTGTGCCATTGTGCCGGAATTATTTATTATTTTTGTTTGTTTTGTTTTTGTAGTTTTGGGGATCAATTTCCAGGCCTCATGCCTGCCAGTCAAGCACTTTACCATGGAGCCACATCCCTGGTCCTGAAAATTTACCATTTTGATATAGAATTTTTCAGATTTTTTATCTTGAAATATATTTTATATACTTATAATCTATCATTTTCACTTAATATAAAGAACATCATCTAAGTCAATAATTACAGATCTACACATTCATTTTGAATTGCTACATAATAGTCCATTATGTGTTTCTGGTTTTATTTGTGGGTGCTAGGCATCTAACCCAGAGCTTGTGCATGATAGACAAGCTTTATTTCCAGCTCTTGTGAAGTAATTTTGTTTCCTGTTTTATCCAGAGTTCAGTCAGAGTTCAATATATAATAATTGAGGGCTGGAATGGTGACTCAGTGGTTACAGCACTTTGCTGGCATGCACTAGGACATAGGTTCAAACCCCAGCACCACACACACAACTAAGTGTTAGAGCAACGAAAACCAGATGAAAAACTAAATAAAATTGATTCTCATTCTCTCTCTCTCATACTGTCTCTTTCTCTCTTAAAAAAAGAAAAAAAAAGGGTAAGAGAGAATCAATTTTCTTTTTCATCTGGCCTTCATTTCTCCAATACTTAGTTTTGTACATGGGCTTGGGTTAGAACCCGCATCCTCTCACATGCCAGGCAAGTGCTCTAACTGCTGGGCCACTGCTCCAGTTCCTCTAATTGAATTTTTTTTAAAGAGAGAGACAGTAAGAAAGAGAGAGAGAAAGAGTTTTGTTGCTTGGACACTTTGTTGTGTACATGGTGCTGGGTACAAACCTGAATCCTTGCGCATGCCAGGCAAGCACCATAACCATTGAGCCACCACTCCAGCCCTCTAATTGGATTTTTTTTTTTAAGAAAGAGGGGATAGTGAGAAAGAGGAGGGGGGAGAGATATGCAATGTTTATTTAGTTTTTCATGTGACTTTCAATCCTCAGACACTTCGCTGTGTACGTGGTGCTGGGGTTTGAACTCACGTACTTGTGCATGCCAGGCAAGCCCTGTAATCTCTGGGCCACTGCTCCAGCCCCTCTAATTGGATTTTTAACCACAAATTCTTACAGATTTTATGGTTAGGAGGCATTATCTTTATATCCCTAAGTTCTAGGATCTGGTCTGATAAAAGGATCATGGAAGTCTCCCTATTAGGGTAATTTAGGTTCCTCTTATTGACATTATTTCAGGTCTGCTTTTTTTTTTTTTTTAAAGAGAGGAAGTGAGAGAGAATCAATTTATTTTATTTAGTTTTTTCATGTGGCTTTTGTTGCTCTGACACTTCGTTGTGTGCATGGTGCTGTGGTACAAACCCTGTGTTCTCGTGCATGCCAGGCAAGTGCTATAACTGCTAAGCCACAGCTCCAGCCCCCCAAGCCTGCCTTTATCTGCATATAACAGGTAGTTTTCTGAGCAATGTGACATATCCAGTCCATTTAAGCCAGGCATGGCTGCAGATAAATTGCTTCTTGGAAAAGAAAGCATGTGGATATCAATACTGTGGGCCCATTCTATAGAATTATTCCCTTAGCCTCATGTTCCCGCCACTCACATCTTTTTTCCCCTTCTTTCCCTCCCCAAGGTATTTGGGTCCCTAAATTCTTTTATGGTATTGGATGTCAGCTTATTCTTTCTGCTTTCTGTAGAGAAAAGGCAAAAGTAGGGAAAAGTGACTTGAAGTCTTTGTTTTCCATCAGATGGAGCAGTCCAGAGATACATGGTGGCAGTTGGTGAGTGACCGAATGAGATGTACTCGGAGCATGGATCAAGCTAAGATAACAATAAGACAGCAAAGCATTATTTTTCACAATTAGCACAAAAGCAATCAGTATTATCAGCTGGTCCCTGAAAACCACTAAGACAGTAAATCATTAAAGCTTAAGGTAGGATCCAACATGCCATTGATTTGTAAGTGGAGGCCATTTAAGGCTTTGGAAACATTAGCAGAGTTGTTAGAAACATATACATAGCATTTAGTTTTTATACTGTTACAGATGTCCCCTTGAGCTCCACTTAAGGTATCTAATGCTTTCTGATTTTTGTTAAATAGCTTTCTTTTTTGTTTTTTTAAAGAGAGAGAGAGAATATGAGAATCAACTTCATCCAGTTTTTCATGTGGCTTTTGTTGCTCCAAGACTTCATTGTGTACATGGTGCTGGGATCTGAACCCTCGTACTCCCGCATGCGAGGCACATGCTGTTAACTGCAGAGCCACCGCTCCAGGCCCCCCTGTTAAATAGCTTCCTATTAGCATTACCTCTGTGTTTAGTAGTGGGATCCCTTTAACTGGGTCATTTAGGGCTAACTTGGTAAAGTTAGTTAGGGCTTCCATTTGCTACATGATAACTTTTAGACTAATCTGAGGGATAAGTATTGGGGCAAGATAATTGTACCAGTGAAAAACAGATTGAGTTTCCCTATGTAGGAGGTTAGGAAGATTTCTAGGTCTCAAATCAACTCAGAAAAAAATTTGTGCCTCTGACAGTGTTTTGTGATAGTTACCAGGCACTCCTAAGAACTCTTCCTTTATAGCCTCCTGTTTTTACTTACTTTTGGTAGGGCTGACACAAGTGCCCATCCTAAGTTACATTTAAAGAACCATTGTTAGGCTGGAACAGCTGTTCAGCTTGGAGTGCTTGTCTGGCATGCACAGGGACCCAGGTTTGAATTCCAGCACCACTTACACAACTAAGTGTCGGAGAAACAATGGCCAAATGAATAAATAAATTATAAAAATAAAGAACACATTGTCTTTTCTTTTAATCATTATGTGTGGCTGTGCTTTGGTTTTACTCTTCTGCCAGGTGTTTAAGACCAAGTTAGTAAAAATTGACCTTGTTCCTATATATATTGTTTTTAAACAAGATTTTATTAAAGGTCTTTTTCAGAGCAATATCCAGACTCCAGATACAGCTGCCAAGGAGAACATGTTATGCTGTAGGGACTGGCTGAGGCATGGCAGGTGACTGGCTTCCCATCCTTCTGTTCTGAGATGCGGGTGGTAGGCAGGATCTCATCTTTGGGTTTCACAATGCTCACATGGACAGGCAGGGACTTCTTAGGGCCAATCTTGCCACTTGAGTCTCAGGGCAGTATGATCTTCACTTTGATGCCCAGCACACCCAGTCTAAGCAGTATGTGGCTCCTATAGGTGTCAACATAGTAGTTGACAGGGTTCCCATTGTGGATCATCAGGCCATCCACAAACTTCATGGATTTGGCCCTCTGTCCTCAGAGTTTCCCAGACACCATGACCTCCCAGTCCTTGGCTCCACTCTCTATGATAAACCTCAGTAAACCATAGCAGGCCTTCTGTACACTAGCCCTCCTAGGAGTTTGTATTGCAACTCTGTCTGGGCAATGTCACACAGACCTCTTGTGGCCATCTTTTCAGCATAAAGCTCTACACTGCCTTCAAGGAAGCCAAATTTATTCTGTAGTACTGCGGTCAATTCCTGGATCCACCACTCCTTCTCACCAAAAAGATTCTGTATCCTGTAGCTATGATAATGATTTCTGTCCTGGTTGGTATAACTCAGACCTCAACTCCAGATTAGCCATCTTCAGCCAGCTCCTGAGTGAGAAACTTATTTAGTTCAGCTTTGAAGATGCCATCAGCAACAAGCTTCCTCTTCTTGGATATTTGCGCCAACATCTTGCAGCTGCACACATGCGAAAGGAAGAGAACCTTGTTCTTATATACCATTAGGGTCAGCTGAGATTCCTCAGGGATCACTCTTGGGAACTTGTGAGAAACCTCTTGGCTCCATTAGCTTTCCTCTACTAGTTGTGCCATCTACCAGGATGGGTCGGGTTCTTGATGATCACATGTGGCTTCTCTTGGAAGCATCAGGGACATTTCCCTCTCCAGTGACCCTCCTCTTTTCAGAATGTACACTGGTTGGTTTCCGGGATCAGGGGGATCGTGAGGTCATTTCACACACTGGAGTTACACAACCCTTAGAGGAGTCCCATTATCCCCTGAGTCCCAATTGACTTTAGAGGGCGAAAACCAAAATATTGGCTACTTTTTCCTTAGCCCTTTTGCATCATTGACTTTGGTCTCCAAGTTTTTGTTTTAAATATCCAGCAGGCCAGTTTCACGAGTCTTGAAGTAGGTACTGTAAGGAAAGAGACAAAATGAAGGAAAGAAAGAAATTGGAGTGGCGGCTCAATAGTAACACAGGTTTATTCAAGAAAACCTGCCAGTGGAGTCTGGGACCCACCTGCTGCTTACAGCCTGGTGTAGATGTAGAGGGAATGAAGTGGGGAGGGGGGGGGTCACAGCAGGAATTTTCCTGGTTAGGCTGGGCTTTTCAATAGTGTGAGGATCCTGTGATAAACAATAGGTTTGGATGAAGGCCCAAGTCTAGATTTTGAAACAGTGAGTAGGGGGTTTGTTGCCTGCCTGAGTGGCTTCTGGTAATTTTCCATATCCGCTACGAACTGGGTTTTACTTTTTACTTTTTTTTTTTTTTAAGAGGGAGAGAGTGAGAGAAAGAGAATCAATTTTGTTTATTTTTTCATCTGGTTTTAGTTTTTCAGACAGTTGTGTATGTTGTGCTGGGGTTTGAACCTGGGTCCTCCTGCGTGTCAGGCAAGCACTTAACCGCTGAGCCACCCCTCCAGCCCCCTGAGTTTTAATTTCAATGTCTATAATTTTACAGTTACCCCTTCCATCTCATTGGGGTCAGTGTTAGTGTTGGAAGTTAGCATTACATTCAATCTGTCCTGTAGGTGATGGTTTATTGTCTCAAATTAACTCAGGTTGTTCTATTAGAAGTACTACTTCTGCAAAACACTAACAGGCCACAGTTATAAAGTTTACAAGGAAAATACAAAATAGAATTAACAAGAGTAAAAAAACATTCAGCTTGTATAATAGCTATGAACCAAGAAACATAATTTTTATAATTCCAAACCTTTATTTAGTTATGTATTATATCCCTTGCTTATTTTGAGATCACAGTAATCTTTAAAAGAAAACCATATCTTTTGAACATAACTTTAAATGAGCTTAATTCTGGCCTACTTTGAAGGCATGCTAACATGGAGTAAGGTAAGACAAAGAGTTAACTTAGGTGAGGTGGGACTCTTGACAAATCTTAGTTAAAGTGTTTTATTTTTGAGGTTGATCTTTGCCACTTCCTTAAATACCATTTTACAAAGTTCTCATGTATTATTTCCTGACTATATGAATATCAGTTAACACAGTACAACATTACATATGAAATATGAATCAAACAAAAGCGAAGAGAGCTCCTAACTTTCTTTTTGTGGAAAAAGTGGCAAAATGTTTCCATGTTCCACCTTGTCAGACTAAACAAATCAGGCTTTTTTTTTTCTATTACTTTCCAAACATACATTTAGGTTCCCATCTACTGTAAATAAAATATAAAATCTTTCATTATCACTTATTGATGGCAGGTTTTTAAAATCTGATTACAAACAGTAAATGACATAAATAAATCCCCAAGGGCTGGAGTGGTGACTTGGTGGTTACAGCGCTTCCCTGGCATGTGTGAGGGTGCAGGTTCGAACCCCAGCACCATGTATAAAACCAAGTGTTGGAGCAATGAAAAACTAAATTGATTCTCTCTCTCTCTCTCTCTCTCTGTAAAGAGAGAAGGACTGAAAGAAAGAGAGAGAATGAATTTTTATTGAGTTTTTCATATGGCCCTCGTTGCTCTGACACTTAGCTGTGTTCGTGGGTGCTGGGGTTTGAATCTGTGTACTTGCGCATGCCAGGCAAGCACTCCAGCCCCCACTGTCCCTCTCTTAAAAAATAAATAAAGAGGGCTGGAGCGGTGGCTCAGCGGTAACAGCACTTACCCGGAATGCACGAGTATGTGGGTTCAAACCCCAGCACCACATACACAATGAAGTCTAGGAGCAATGAAGGCCACATGAAAAACTAAATAAAATTGTTTCTCTCACTCTCACTGTCCCTCTCTTTAAAATAAATAAATAAATAAAACGCCTAGTAAATTTGTTACTTTTATATAAGTCTGAGAGAGACAAGTTTACAGATAACTTTAGCTTGGAGAACACCAGCTGGGTAAAGTACTCTCCTAAGCTTTACATTTTTTTTTTTTTAAAGAGAGCAGGAGGGCTGGAGAGGTGGCTCAGTGGTTACAGTGCTTCCCCGGCATGCGGCAGTGCACAGGTTCAAACCTCAGTACCACTTACACAACTAAGTGTCAGAGCAATGAAAGCCATGTGAGAGACTCAATAAAAAATTGGTTCTCTTTCTCTCCCACTCTCCTTCTCTCTTAAAAAAAAAGAGAGAGTGACAGAGAGAATAAATTTTATTTAGTTTTTTTAAGAGAGAGAATCAATTTTGTCTATTTTTTTTTTTAAGAAAAGGGGACAGTGAGAGAGAATCAACCTTATTTAGATTTTTATGTCATTTTTGTTGCTGTGACACTTAGTTATGTATGTGGTGCTGGGGTTCAAACTCATGTCCTTGCACATGCCAGGCAAGTGCCATAACTGCTGAGCCACCACTCCGGCCCCAGAAATTTAACTTTTAAAGTAAAATTTAAGCCAGGAATAGTGGTATATGACTCTGGAGGCTGAGGCAGGAGGATCATGAGTTCAAAGCCAGCCTCAGCAATTTGGCAAGGCCCTATGCAAACTTAGCAAGATTCTGCCTCAAAATAAAATAAAATTTAAAAGAAAGGCTGGGGATGTGGCTCAATGGTTATGTGTCCTTGTTCAATCTCTGGTACCTGGGTAAATAAATAAATAGACTTAGAATCCATAGTGTAGGGTAGCTATACTCACAGGTTTGCATAGGTTAGCAGTAGTGAAAAAAATCTCTTATATGTTTAGGAAACAGTGTTGATTAATAATAGATATTATCTGATGTATAAATACATATCATTTATATAACAATGAAACATTTATGTAGTTAGAGAAAACACATAAGACAGGTTTTTAAACGCTAGTGTCCCCTTTATGTCGATACAGTGCATTAAAGAGCATTTACTGGACTGGAGAGATGGCTCAGTTGTATCGTGCTTGCCTGGCATGCATGAGGAATTGGGTTGAATCCTCAGAATCACATACACAACTAAGTGTTAAAGCAACAAAGGCTAAACTAAATAAAGTTGATTCTCTCTTTCTCCCTCTCACTCCCTCAATTTCACTTTTTTAAAAAAGAGCTTTTATAGGTTATCTTGCCTGTATTAAACCTACATATCTTCAATGTTATAAGCTTTTACATGGCATTTAGATAAAGCTTGAACAAATACATTTAGTTTTTAGTTGCATACATATCTCTGGTCACATATTTTTTTTTTAAAGAGAGAGGGGCAGTGAGAGAGAGAGAGAAAGAGAGAAACAACTTTATTTAGTTTTTCACATGGCCTTGGTTGCTCCAACACTTAGTTGTGTACGTGGTGCTGGGGTTTGAACCTGGGTCCTCGTGCTTGCCAGGCAAGCGCCGAAACTGCTGAGCCACTGCTCCAGCCCCTCTGGTCACGTATTTTGAGGATGTGAACTATAATGTAACAACCTAAAATACCAGTTGTTTATTTAACCAGGGTTATAAAGCAATAATTTAAAAGACTTTAAAATATCGGCTGGAGCTGTGGCTCAGCGGTTGCAGTGCTTGCCTGGCATGCACGAGGATGGAGGTTAGAACCCCAGCACCATGTACACAATGAAGTGTTGTAGCAATGAAAGCCACATGAAAAACTAAATAAAAGTGATTCCCTCTCTCTGTCTCTCACTGTCCCTCTCTCTCTCTTTAAAAAAAAAAAGTCTTTAAGGGGCTGGAGTGGTGGCTCAGTGATGGCACTTGCCTGGCATGCACAAGGATGCAGGTTCAAATCCCAGCACCACATACACAACAAAGTGTCAGAGTAACAAAAGCCACATGGAAAACTAAATAAAAAATAGATTCTCTGTTTCTCTCTCTCACTGTCCCTCTCTCTCTTTATTAAAAAAGTCTTTAAAATAGGTACAAACTCTAATTCACTTAAGACTAGTTCCTCTAAATAATAAAACCTAACAGTCACAAGAAATTATTTTGATAGATGAGAGTAGATCAATATTTTAACAAACCCTTGTTACCTCAGCACATAGAGATTTAAATTCTGATGTATATCAGTCCATTAAACTGGACCTTAAAGCCAGGCATGGTGGCACACAACTGTTATCCCAGCAGCTCTGGAGGCTGAGGCAGGAGGATCACAAATTCAAAGCCAGCCTTAGCAATTCATCGAGAATTTGTCTCAAAATAAAAAACAAGCTGCAGATGTGGCTCAGTGGTTAAGTGACCCCCAGTTCAATCCCTGGTTCTCTGGTACAAAAAAAAAATTTTTTTTTACCTTAGAAAAAAACCTTAAATAACTTGAACCATATGTGCTAATTACAGCCAACTTAATCATACAATTGTTTTGAGATTTACCTTCCCATACAAACCTGCAACGAACTCCACAACTTTTATACATCCTTAGTTTTGTCCTTTCATTTTGGACATTAGCACAAAAATATTACTTTACCCTACAAGACACTTTCTCATCTAGAAATATTTTAATTTTTTTCTCTTTTTCTTTTTTAAAGAGAGGGAGAGAGAAGTGTATGAAGAGAGAGAGGAAAGAGAGAATCAACTTTATTTTTTAATTTGGCCTTTGTTTCTCTTTAAAATTGGGTCTGACACTTAGTTGTGTATGTGGTGCTAGGGTTTGAACCCAGGTCCTTACTCATGCCAACCACCGAGCCACTGCTCCAGTCCCTTAATTTTTCTTACCAAAATATATTTATTTTAATTTTTATTTTCTTAGAAGGACAGTGAGAGAGAGAGAGAGAGAGAATCAAAATTTTTTTATTGAGTTTTTCACATGGCTTTCGTTAATCCAACACTTAGTTGTGTACATGGGTGCTGGGGCTTGAACCCGTGTACTTGCGCATGCCAGGCAAGCGCCGTAACCGCCGAGCCACCGCTCCAGCCCACCAAAATACATTTTAATACCTATAACTTTCATTCTTCCTTTTTCCAGTTACTAAGTCTTCCTTAAATTTACATTCTGAAACAATCATCATGAAACTTCTGAATTTAAACAATTACTCTGTTTTTAGTCAGCTTTTTTGCTGCTGTGAAAAGAACTGACAAGAACAATTTCAGGAAGACAGGTTTATTTGAGGGCTCATGGTTTTAGAGGTCTTAGTCCATAGAAGGCTGGCTCCATTCCTTGGGGATCTTGGGGACTGAGGTGAGGCAGGATATCATGGAAAGCACAGCTCCAAGGAGGAGAGAGAGAGAGAGAGAGAGAGATATTACACACTAGATACAAAATATATGCCCCAAAGGCATGCCCTCAATGACCAACCTTCTCCCGTCACACCCTACCATCAAGGAGTTACCACTTACTCCCTATCAGCAGATTAACTCACTCATTGGGTTAAGGCTCTTGTAACCCAATCATTTCACCTCAGCTTTCACATTGTCATATGTGAGATTTTGGGGGACACCTCAACCATAACATACTCCTTTTTTATTTTATTTATTTATTTAGTTTTGGTACCAAGGATTGAACCTAGAGGCGCTTAACCACTGAGTCAAACCCCAGCCAAATTATGCCTTTTTATAAAGAAAATTCTTTTAGAGAGAGAGGGAGACAGTGAGAGAGAAAGAAAGAGAGAATCAATTTTTATTTATTTTTTCATCTGGACTTTGTTTCTCTGACACTTAGTAGTGTATGTGGTGCTGGGGTTTGAAATTGGGTCCTTGCGCATGCCAGGCAAGCACAATGCTCCAGCCCCTCCACCCAGTTGTTTTTTTAAGGGAGAGAGAGAGAATCAATTTTATTTAGTTTTTCATGTGACTTTGATTACTCCAACACTTCATTGTGTATCTGGTCCTGGGGTTTGAATCTGTGTCCTCATGCATGCCAGGCAAGTGCCATAACCACTGAGCCACTGTTCCAGTCCCCAAATTATGCCTTTTTAATAATATGAAATACTTTATTCTTTTTACAGTACTTTAATCCTTTAATCAAAATATAGCTGAAACTTTTTGTACTCTTTGCATATAGAATTACGTCTGTTAGAATTTTCAATCTTGGTTTTAACTTAGGCCCGGAAGTAAAGCAATCTTAAACTGTTTTTTCATTTCCCAATTTATACAAACAAATTTAATAGACCCAAATATATGTTACCTTATGGAATTTAGGAAGCCAAGAGTACTTGAATTTATATTTAGCAGTTGATGTTTTAGTTTTTTTTTTAAGAGAGAGAGGGACAGTGAGAGAGAGAGGGAGAAAGAAAATCAATTTTGTTTTAGTTTTTCATGTGGCTTTCATTGCTCCAACATGTTGTTGTGTATGTGGTATTGGGGTTCAAGCCCACGTCTTTGTGCATGCCAGGCAAGCACTGTAAGTGTGGAGCCACCGCTCCTGATGTTTAGTATTTTAACTTTGCAAATTAGTCACACATCTCCACTAACAAGCACATTTATAAATGTTTAGCCCATTTATGTTAAATCTAATTTACCCATTTTTAGCTTAGGTTTCCCATGAAAACCAAACCTAGTTAACATTTTGAGGCATCTTTTCTTCTGCCAAAGTAAAATCCTAAAAGCAACGGACATTACACTTCAAACATTCTGTACAAACCAACAGTCTTTAGACCTAGAGAAATGTGTGGATTAGTAATTTTATTTATCTATTTGTTTATTTATTTATATTCAGACTACACGTCTCTTTTCAGTTTATTGTATGAAGAAACACTAGTCGAAATTAAAAGCGGACCCCAAATGGTTACATTATACGATATATATGCAAGCTGTGATGTTTCAAAACTTGTGACAGGGACTGAAGGGAAATTCTACTCATTGCAGGGAAAGCTTCAGTGAGACAAAGCACTTAAACCCATGAACATCTCTACCAGTCCAGTCTCTACCAGGAGAGGACATATGTTCTTGCAGTGGTCACCCTGTAGCTGAACTACTTCTCCATATTCTGGATGCTCAATTATAGAACAACTGCAGGTATATTTCTTCTTAAACACCTTCACTAGTTCCTTTTTATTATAATTAAAATTATTAGGACTGCCTTAGACAGTAGTAAGGATCATCTGCCATTTCTCTACTGAAACAGGGCCTTGCTAAGTTGCTAAGGCGGACTTTGAACTTGTGATTCTCCTGCCTCAGCCTCCTGAGTTGCTGGGATTACAGATGTGTGCCACACATCTGACTTTATTGACTTCTTATATGGATATAATCCTCCATGCTATCAGGAAGCAGGTCACCATCCTCACTTGCATCAACAAAGGGGTCAAAAGAGCAGAGGTCCTGGATAGTAGACATATGATATAATTCCTTTTCCTTGGTGGAAATGGCCTGAGGTAGCAGCTGTGAAAGGTGGGTGGGGTGGGGGAGAGCAGCATCAGAAAGTTGAGAGGGTGCTAGGAGAAGGCTGCTGAATCCTTGCCTGCAGCTCAGGGACTGGTAGGGGGGACTAGGCATTTTAAAGATATCTTTACTCTTATCTATTTAACCATTTTAAATCATGTAAACTGAAAGGCACTTCCTTTTTTAAAGATTTATGAGCACTTATTTATAATCCAATTTTGTTACCATGTAAACAATATATAGGGGCTGGAGTGGTAGCTCAGTGCTTGCCTGGGGTGTGCAAAGACATGGGTTCTAACCCCAGCACCATGTATACAGTGAAGCATCAGAGCAATGAAAGCCACATGAAAAACTAAAAAAAAAATAAATAAATAAAATTGATTCTCTTTCTCACTGTCCCTCTCTCTCTCTAAAAAAAAAAATATATATATATATATAGATACTAGCACATATGTAGACATGACATAAAAACACAGATGTGAATAAATATACATAAAACAGATAGGAAACAAAGATTTATAGATATTTGTCAGGTATTAGATACCCACAGATAGGAGACAAAAGATCTACAGATGTTTGTTACACAGATTGTGAGATTTAACCCTTTAGAAATTAAAACAGAGCCTGTCACAGATTTCTACAGTATGGCTCAGATGGGGCTGTACAACTGGGAATTTAGGAGTACAGTCTGTCAGCCATGGTGGATGCTGACATCAAAGGTTCAGGTAGTCACTCATCCTCCAATGGGCAGATTTGCTCCCACCATCATCACTGTTTATCTCCCTCTTAGGACTCTCCAAAGGCGAAGATCTCTTTTCTTTTCCAGGTTATTTGAGAGTTAACCCTTGAATGATTGGCTTCTGAATAAAGCTAGCAAGAATTAAAAAAAAAAAAAGGAAAGAAAGAGGACTAAAAAACTCTAGTGAGACAAAACAAGAATAATTTGAACAAAATACACTAATTTAGGTGTTCAGGATGAAAAGTGAATTAATGAGGAAAAAACAGAAAAAGACAGAGGTTTGGGAAAAAAATGACATGGTTGTAATTATTCTAGTAAAGAAGTATGTGGACCATCTACTTCAGACCAGAATGCACTTTTGGATCAGATTAGAGTTAATTTGACTATTTAAAGAATGTGGGAGGGGGCTGGAGTGGTGGCTCAGCAGTTACAGCACTTGCCTGTATGTGAGTTCAAACCCCAGCACCACATGCACAGTGAAGTCTCAGAGCAACGAAAGTCACATGAAAAACGGAATAAAAAATTGATTCTCTCTCACTGTCTCTCTTAAAAAAATGTGGAAGCCCATGAGTTCCTCAGGAAAAAGTTCTCAAAGAAAAGAAGACTTGTACACATGGAATCATTCCACTTTCCTTCCGTGGGCCCATGGGAAGTAGGGCATACCCTGTCATTTTCAGGCCTGTCTTGTCAGCTTCTTGAATCTGCAGAATGTAGACCTCTTAAGCATCATCAAAAGGTCTGGGGCCTGGTGTAGCCCACCTTTCCAGATTCCCTTCCCTTCTTTCTTCCCTGTTCTCTAGCTTTTAGGGATGATCTTATTGAAACCAGAATCTGAACAAACTAGAACAAATATAACAGTCCCACATTGGCTTGGATTTAAAAGTGACACTTTTTCTCTGGTCTTGAACCAGTTTTGGATAATTGCTTACACAGCTTATGTTCCAGATACAAGCCTCAGAGAAAGATACCTGGCAGAAAGCTAAGAATTAAGGAAAGCTGCCATCAAATAGGCATGAGAGGCATAGGACGTTAAATAGGGCATCCTGACCCAAAGAGATGGAAGCACTGTTTTACCTTAGTCATGAATTAGGAGCTTTAAGTGAGGTCCCATGACATTCTGTTGGTCCCTAAGGGCTGCAATGTCTGAGTTCCAATCAAGAAACCTTTTGGGGTCTGGAACAGTGACTCAGTGGTGTGAGGATGTGGGTTCAAATGCCAGCACTATATACACAGCAAAGTATTAGAGCAATGAAGGCCACATGAAAAACTAAAATAAAATCGATTCTCTCTTTGTCACTGATCCTCTCTCTTAAAACAAAAACAAAACAAAAGAAAGCTTTTGGTCTTGGGGACTGAAGCAGTGGTTCAGCAGTTAAAATGTTTGCCTGGTATGCATGAGGAACCTTGTTCAAATCCCAGCACCACATACACAATTAAGTGTTGGAGAAACAAAAACCAAATGAAAAAATAAAATTGATTCTTTCTCTCCTCCCCGTCTCTCTCTAAAAAAAAAAAAGAAAAGAAAAGAAACTTTTTGGTCTTTACTGGAGTGTGCACTATCCCCCAAACTATCAATTATCTCAAGATTCTTCATCTAGTCACCAAAAATCTGAGGTGGAGCATAGAACTTCAAAAAAGAACACGGGGAGAAAGCAATCAGAAAAGAATTGAGGTAACTAAAGATAACTGATAACCAATGATAACCAGGTAGAAAAACCAAATGTTACAAAGCTGGGATCTTCCAGGAAACCATGGCCACATGAAGACCCACCCCCATTCAAACCCCAAGTCTTGTGATAAAGTCAGGATAATTCAGACATGTCACTCAGAGTAACAGGCAATGAGTTTACTAGAAGGAATGGGAAAGGGGACACTCTCAAGAGAGAGAGACTGAGTCCTTTCAGAGAGGAGAGGGACAACACATCTTTCCTACATTCCCACTGCCATGACAACTCTAGGTCACTTTGGCTCATTTTCTAATTGGATTCTTTTTTTTTTTTTTTCAAGAGAAGGACAGTGAGAGAAAATTTTTATTGAGTTTTTCACATGGCCTTCATTGCTCTGACACTTAGTTGTGTACGTGGGTGCTGGGGTCTGAACCTCTGTACTTGCGCATGCCGGGCAAGTGCCGTAACCAACAAGCCATCGCTCCAGCCCCTCTAACTGGATTCTTAATTATAAGTTCTTACAGATTTGCTAGGTGGGATGGCGCAAGCCTAAGTTGCTGAAGCTGGCTTTGCCTTTGTGATTCTCCTTCCAGCCTCAGCAACTTAGCAAGGCCCTAAGCAACTTAGTGAGACCCTGTCTCAGAATAAAAAAATAACAGAAAAAAGGACTGGGGATGTGGCTCAATGGTTAAGCACCCTTGGGTTAAAAGTTAAAAGAAAAACTTCTTAAGAGATTTTATGGTTAGGAGGAATTGAGGCAGAGAAAGCTAGGCAGTCAGTGTAGGCAGAATGATGTGGGTCAATAAGGAGGAAATTAGCTGATGCATTTCTCCTGAGAGGGCAAAGAGCATCCACTGCCCTAAGTAAGCAGAGGTGCACATCAGCTTCACATCTCCTTCCTAACAATGGTGGTCCACACAATGACTTCCCCTCTGCTGATAAAAATGCTCCTGACCCATAACCACAGACTAGATAAGACCAGAATTTCATGCCCATACCCTTAGGCATGGGGGAGGGAAGGCCACGATTAATCAAGGGAAGAGAATCTTAAAAAGGCGAGTTGCATCCTCTCTTCTGAGCTCTCTGGCTCTGAGACTTCCTTCTCCTGGAGAAGTCTTTTCTTTCTATCTTTTCTTAAACTGTTTGCTCTGATTGCCTCAGTGTCCCTTGGTTTCATTCTTTGACTCCTAGAGGACACGAACCCAACATCCACAAAACTGGCATCAGAATTATCCTTATCTTCCTGAGCTCTGTATTTGGTCTGTGAAAAGGGTCATGAAAGTCTCTCCCTTCACCGTACCTTGGATTCCTCTTAAGGATATTATTTCAGATCTGCATTTCTCTTGCAGATAACAGGTAGTTTCTGGGAAATGTGACATATGTTGTCTACATAAGTCAGGCAGGGCTATATGTAAACTGCTTCTTGGAAACGAAAGCATGTGGGTGTCAGCACATTAAGTTCATTTTATAGAATTTGTAAAAATCAGAAAACACGGGTATTCAGCACCACACGTTCAGGTGTGGATGTTCGAAAAGGAGTAGGTCTAAAAGCAGCTGAGCAAAACCTTTTTATTGGGATCTGTGGCTCTTGGGTCGAGTTCACTGGTCCACCGGAGTGAGGGTGGGCAGGGAAAGTGACGGGGCCTAGGCTGGACAGGGACTTTAAAGTCTGGGGTGGGCAGGGGAAGTTTGGGGGTATTGTCCTTTGGGGATTGGCTGGGGATTCCACCCTTTGTTGGGCATTGCAAGATGCCATTGGGGCTTGTCTGTCAGTGTCTGATTGGTTGTTCTTTCTCCCTGGAGGGCTGCCTGATGCCCTGCCCCCATTGGCCTGGAATCCACCTAAGAGAAATATTCCATTAACCTCTTGTTCCCACCACTTGCATCTGTCTGCCCCCATCAGTCAGACACAGTTCCATATAACCACTTCATACCTGTCCAGTTACTGGATTTCCTAATGAAAGCTTCATTTCACTGACCACTAAGAGGAAATAAATGTTATTTTACATGAACCTGAAATGATAATCTCTTCTATGGAATTAAAGGCCACCCCCGCCATGTTTTTTGTTCATTTAAATGTACTCTCTACTTGTTTTTTGCGATCTGTCTCCCACATTACCAAATTAACATATGTTTAAAAACACTTTACAAGATTAGAATATTTGTAGTTCTTGTTTGGAAGGGACAAGTAGCTGATTTCATAACAATTCCTGTAGTTCAAAACACTCCTAAATTATATGCTATGCTCATTTTCCCTCCCAGGAGTCAATATAGAAGGCTATGAAAAATTCAAAAGGTGCAGGAGAGCTGAGCCCAGGGTTTCTAAGCCTCTGAAACTCTGCTTAAAAAGATCTGTCCTGGATCAGGCAGCAAGGACATACCTACCATGGTAAGGGGTCTCAGACTTCCACATTACGGTTTCGCTACTGCCTGGGAACCACATGCCACCTGCCTGTCCCCCTGTGTGTAGTGCTGGCCCTGATAACCTATGTCATTTTTTGGAATCCCTCAGAGAGGTCTTTTGACTCAAGAACCAGGGAATCTGGGTTAAAAAAAAAAAAAAAACAGTATCTGTCCCTGGTAACAGAACTAACTATATTATTTGTGGGGCCCAGTACAGTGCAAAAAAAAAAAAAAAAATGGGCCCATTGTTTAAAACTTGTGAATCTCAAGATGGCAACCATAGAATATTAAACCAAGAGCAGGATCTTTGACTGTGGTTCCCTATGTGACTGCACAAGACACACCCATGAAGCCCAAGAATGGTACAGCCACATCTCTGAGTCTTTCTGCAGGCACTTGAAACATCTTGTTTATTTAATATTCACCCTCCTTTTAATTGTGAAGACTCAAAAGTTCTTGGTGGTTAAGTAACTTTTTCAAGGTCACATAAGGCCTGTAACTCAGTGGTAAATTTATGTGTGAGACCCTAGCTTTATCCTTAGCACCATAAAAACAAAACAAAGTAAAACAAAACCAAACCACCTCAGTAGGCACTATAGACTGAATTCATACTGTGCCTCTGAAAACCTCCATCCCTGTTTCTAGGACAAAGGGCAAATAGCCATTCACATTTAACAAAGTCCACTGTTGGCAAACAATGCCTCTTTGTTTTGGAAGGAAGGCACAGGATCTTCCCACTAAAGCCTGTCTGCTGGAGGCAGGAGGAACTGCCCAGTGCCCCAGGCTCTATCTCTAAAATTACAGAACTGTTTATGGAATTGTTTCTTGTGGCTTAAAAAACCCAGACAATTCAACCTGTACTCTGTAGCATTGTTTCTAAATCTGCAAGATTAAAAAAGGTAATTAGGTAGCTGGGGACTCAGCAATTTAGTGAAATACTATCTCAAACAAAAAATAAGGACTGGTGAGCAGCACAAGGGTAATCCTAGGGTCTCAGAAGGCTGAGGCAGGAGAATTGCAGATTTGAGGCCAGCCTCAGCAATTTAGTGAGGCCTTAAGCAACTCTGGGAGACCCTACCTCAAAATAAAAAGGGCTGGGGGATGTATCTCAGTGGTAAAAGAAAAAGGGCTGGATGTGTAGTTCACTGGTAGAATACCCCTGGGTTCAATCCCTGTACTGCAAAAAAGGAAAATGTAGTTAGGCCTACCATAGTTGCATCTGCACTGAATTCGGACAAACTTTTTTTTTCTCTTATCATTATTCCCTAAACAATACAGTATAATAACTATGTAGGCTAAGTAATCTAGACATGACTTAAAGTTTACAGGAGGATATGTGTATAGGTGATATGCAAATACTACTTTGAGCATACACAGATTTGGGTATCTGTGGGGTCCTGGAACCAACTCTCAGCAGATACCAAGGAAGGACAGTACTCTGCTCTGGTGGCTCCTCATCAGTTACTTGCCTTCTATCAGCTGAGCTGTTCCTAATCTCCACTCTACCACCCTCCACTATTGCCAACGTACTCCCTCCCCTAAGCAACCCTGCCAACCTCCCACCAGAACTGTTCTCAAAAAGTATCCTGCATGTTATAGTGGCTGAGGAGGTGAAGGAATAGAAATTTGGGAGCTTACTGAAAGCCTGGAACCATACCCTGAGTTAAAAGGCTTTTTCTCCCCCCTTTCTTCTTTTCAACTTACTGGTATAAACAGGGCTCTGTGGTGTAATGGATAGTGCACTGGACTTCTAGCCAAGCTTACAGTGTCCATTCAATTTATCATCATAACCAGCATAACTCCCCACACCCTGATCCATATCTTAATGACTAAGTGTAAAATTCATTAAATTGTACTGGCCCTTTCCCGCTGATGCCGGTGATGTGGATGTCGGATTTGGGTGATGTGGATGTCGGATTTGTGTCCTCTCGGAGTCAAGAATGAAACCGAGGGACACCAAGGCAAGCAGAGTAAACAGTTTATTTAAGAAGAGAGATAACAGGGCAGACTTCCCTCAGGTGGGGAAGGGAGCCAAGAGCTCATGGTGGGGTTGAGTTCGTCTCTTATATATGTCATTTTTCTCCATTTGGTCCTTATATCCCAGCCCCTGCACCTAGGCGCCACAGGAAGGAATGTGGTTCCTCCCCTAGCGGCAGGGAGTGTTTGCCTTAGGGCCTTATTGACATATCAAAGGGAATATCAAAGGGGAGAGGAGAAAACAGTCTCCTCTAGAGCAACTCAAATACTCTACCTACTCTGACTGCCTAACCTTTACTATCTCACCTCCAACCACCCATTCCCAGGTTATGAGAAAGGTCACAATGAAAAGGTAGTTGCCAGGAAAATATAAAGCAGAGACTACTACCAAGAAGAAATGCGCAGATCTTCAAACAACAAGCCTTTGATCAAAATGTTTTCTTAGATTCGTAGGTCTGGGACACTTGGTTCCAGACACTCACACCCACATTCTAGAACTCGCCATTTTTCTTTTCTTTTTTTTTTTTTTTTTGGAACTGGCCATTTTTCAAGGTTAGTTTGTGCTTGAAACTAACTAAGATTAGTCTGTGCTATGTAGGCCAGGCATTGTGATGCATGCCTGTAATCCCAGTAGCTCAGGAGACTGAGGCAGGAGGATTCTAAGTTCAAAGTCAGCCTCAGTAACTTAGTTAGACACCGTCTCCACATAAAAAATAAAAAGGACTAGGGATATGGCTTGGTGGTTAAGTGCCCTTGGGTTCAAGTCCTGGTACCAACAAACAAACAAACAAACAAAAAACTATGTAGGGCTGAGGATGTAGTTCAGAGGTAGAGCACTTGCCTAGCATGCATGATGCCCTAGGTTCTATCCCCAGCACTACAAAACAAACCAAAAACACCTAAAGAGTCTATAAAAGATGTTACATAAACCTCTTAACCATGCACAGTGGTATACACTTTGTAATTCCAGTTACATCAGAGGCTGAGGATCCCAAGTGCGAGACTAGCCTGGTCAACTTAGACTTTGTAAAAGTAAAAAAATAAAAAGGGGTGGTATAGCTCAGTGGTAGAGCATCCTTGGGTTCAATCCCCAGAACTGAAAAACAAAACAACAACAACAAAATAACACACACACCAAAAAACCTTCTTGGTACTAGGCAAGATGGTTATAACATTAATAGACATTAACCTCCCATCTTTGAACTGACTTATTGCTAATAAAACCTTTTCTTCTTCCAGCACTCTTTTCCTTGAATTATTGCCTCTTCTGGGTGGCAGCAGAATTGGACATTTTGCAATTACCAGTTCACCAGAGCTGACCCTGGAAGCTCCCCTACCCAAGGGAGCTCATCCACCTCTCAAACCTTGGTAGAACTTGTGGCAGATGCAGGACAAGCTGGCACCAACTCTGTTAGGTATTAGGGGCTGAGTGGTAAGGAAAAGCAAAGACAGACATCTGGGCTCCAAGATCTAGGATGTTAAAGAGCAAAAGGCAGGGAAAACAAGCAATTCTTTGAGAGGCATTTCACACCCTGAGTTATCGCAAATATGCATAAATTAAAAATAAAAAAGTCAAGTGTTTTATTTTCAATGTGGATTTTTTTTTAAAATCAGGAATTGAACCCAGGGGTGCTTAACCACCGAGTCACATCCCCAGCCCATTTTATCTTCCCACGGAACAGAAGAGTAAAAGGAGGATTATTTAAGGAAGGAGAGCAGAGTCCCCGCAAGGCAAAGGAACTTGGAAGTAAGATACCATGTGATGTGTGTTAGGCTAGGGTTTATATTGGTTCTGGGTATGAGCCTTGATTAAGATTCATGTAAAGCAGGCATGGAGAAAAGCACCAACATCATTGGTTGAACTCTATGTAAAACAGGTGAACCTCTGGTCTTTTGCATTTGAAGGCCCTGAGCATACCCATTAAAGGCTCTCTACCTGCTAGCTTCTAGGTGTGGTTGAATGGGGCCCGTGGTCCTGACTACCTAGCCATTTTACTATCTCTCCTAATCTGTATCATTCTTATGGGTACAGTTCAGTGGTAGAGGGCTTGCTTACAATAGAGAAGGCCCTGGATTCCATAGACAGTAGTG
The DNA here is from genome assembly GCA_004027875.1 of Aplodontia rufa. NCBI lineage: Eukaryota > Metazoa > Chordata > Mammalia > Rodentia > Aplodontiidae > Aplodontia > Aplodontia rufa. The sequence goes on from PVKS010005239.1 coordinate 21,069, forward strand.
AAAAAAAAAAAAGAAAGTGTTTATCACTTTTTCTGGGGCAGACTCCAAAGTAGTGGTTCTCAAATTTGAAGTGCATCAAGCAGGGTGTGGCAGCACAAACCTGTAATTCCAGCCACTCCCAAGGCCGAGGCAGGATTGCAAGTGTGAGACCAGCCTCAGGAATTTAGCAAGACCCTTAGCAACTGAATGAGGTCCCTGCTCAGTGGTAACGCACCCTTAGGTTTAAGTACCGAAAAAAAAGAAAAGTTGAAGTGCATCGGAATCATTTGGAGGACTTGTTTAGTCCCACACCAAAGTTTCTGATTCATTAGATCTAGAGTGGGTATTGAGGATTTGCACATCCAAGAAGTTTTCAGATGATGCTAATGACGCTGATTTGAGACCACTTGGTTCAAATGATGCCAGTTTGGTGGATATTGGCTTCGTGTCCTCTCTTAGCGGAAGAATGAAATCAGGGACACCGAGGGAAGTGGAGCAGAGTTTATCTAAGAAAGCATAGAAAGAAAAGGATAGAAAGAAAAGAATTCTCCAGAAGAAGGGATTCTCAGAGCCCAGAACGCGAACAGGGGTTATGACTCATCCTTTTAAAGATTCTCTTTCCTTGATTAATCATTGCATTCTCTCACCCATGCCTAGGAGTATGAGTGCCAAATTCTGGTCTGATCTAGTCTTTGGTTATGGGCCACTAGCATCTTTATCTGCAGAGGGGAATTCACGTCTGTGTAAAATCAGACCCAGGTGATCAAGAAGGAATCAGATCAAAAGTGGCTAAGCAAGGTCTTTTTCTTGGGATAGGCTCTTGGGCGAGGTTCGCTGGTCCACCGCAGTGAGTGGGCTGGCCAAGTCCCATGTGGTCTCGGCTGGCAGGGGAAGTTTGTGGGTCTCGTATCCCTTGGGGATTGGCTGTGACTCCATCCATCCTTGGGTGATTGTGGTTTATCTGATTGGGTGATTGGGGTTTATCTGTCAGCACCTGATTGGCTATCCCTTCACCTGCTTGAGCTGCCTGCATGATGCCCTGCCCCCATCCAGCCACCTGAAACAGACCTAACAGTCTAGACCACCCTTATTAGTGAAGGGAGATATGAAGCTGATATGCATCTCTGCTTACTTAGGGCAGTGGATGCTCTTTGCCCTCTCAGAAAGAATAAAAACATCAGCTAATTTCCTTCTTATTGACCTGCATCATTCTGCCTACACTGACTGCCTAGCTTTTTCTGCCTCACAAACAGGAGGAAAACATGTAAAGTGGGACAAAAGAGGCTCAGATACCAGAGAAGTATTCAGGAAAACAGATTTAATAAATGCTGCAGCATTTAGACCTGGGCAAACACTACCCTTTTGGTGGTATGGAACAGAAAACTCAGCAATTTCTACCTTCAGGAGATTGTAATTGATTACAAACAGAGAATAGAAAGAGAAGGCATCTGCAAGGCAGCCTCAACCAGTAGTTCCCCAGGGAATGGTAAGAAAGGCAAGGGTTTAAAAGGTTCTCCACATAAGCTCTCAGTTTGCCAGAACATAGGTGGGGAAACTCAAACAAAGAGATTCCATACCCTTAACCAGGTGAAACCTAAAAAGTGGAGTGCAGTATTTTGGAAGAAGACTCCTGTAAAGGAAGGAGGTTTTTTATTTATTTATTTACTCACTTACTTACTTACTTATTTTTGCAGTACTGGAGATTGAATCCAGAGGCACTTTATCACTGAGCCGCATGCCCAGTTCTTTTCATTTTTTGTGTTAGGGTCTAAGTTTCTTAGAGCCTTGCTTAGTTGCTGAAGCTAATCTCAAACTTGAGATCCTCTGCCTCAACCTCCTAAATTGCTGAGATTACAGGCATGCACTACCACTCTGGCCCTTCTTAATTTTTGAGATGGAGTTATCTAGCTAAATTGCTGAGACTGGCCTTGAACTTGCAATACTCTTGCCTCAGCTTCTTGTGTAGCTAGCATTACGGGTGAGAGCCCTTGTGCCTGATAATATGCCACTTATTTAAGAAACTTCCATCTCCCCAGTCTTAGCTTCCTTCCCCCCCCCTTTTTTTTTAAAGAGAGAAACAACTTTTTTTAGTTTTCCACATAGCCTTCGTTGCTCCAACACTTAGTTGAGTACATGGTGCTGGGATTTGAACCCGGGTCCTCATGCTTGCCAGGCAAGCGCTGCAACCACTGAGCCACCGCTCCAGCCCCTTTCCCCCCCTTTTTTAAAGAGAGAGGGAAAGAGAGAAAGAATCAATTCTATTTATTTTATGTGGCCTTTGTTTCTCTAATACTTCATTGTGTACGTGGTGATGGGGTTCGAACTCGCATCCTCATGCATGCCAGGCAAGCACTGTAACTGCTGAGTCACCTCCCCAGCCCCAAGCCTTTGCTCTTAACTGCTGTCTCACACCTGTCATTCCCTCTCTCTTTAAAGAGAGAGGGATAGTGAGAGAGAGAGAAAAACAGAGAAACAATTTTTATTTTGTTTTTCATGTGACTTTCATCACATGAAACATCATGAGACATCACTGTGTATGTGGTGCTGGGGTTTGAACTCTCGTACCCGTGCATGACAGGCAAGCATCGCTCCAGACCATCATTCCCTCTTTTTAACCTCCATACCACTAGCACCTAAGATTAACCACTCATCATCTCACACCTGAACTAATAGCCTTCAAGTTGGACTCTTGTTTTTCATGCAGACACACATATAGTAGCTAGCTTTGAAAAACACAAATCTAATCAGTCCATGCTTTGCTGGAAGGAAATTCTTCTACAGTTCTCTATGGATGACAAATTATACAAAATTTATGTCCCAAGCCCTTTTCATTTTTTTAAATTTTTATTTTGAGAGAGGATTTTGCTTAGTTGCTGAGGCTGGCCTTGAACTTGCATTCCTTATGTTTAGCCTCTGGAGTTGCTGGGCCTATACCACTGTGCCCAGCTAATATTATTTTTTATATCTGTTTAGAATTACTATAATTTATATAAATTATCAATGTCTATTTAGATTACTTTATACTCATGAAACCTCTTCATGTCCACTGAAGGGAATCAGAGTATGCCACTCCAAAACATGCCACTTTGGCATAAGACTTATTTTGAGGTAAAGGCAGTTGGGAAACAGATGTTAGAAGGACTCCCTGCCCTTCCCCTTTCTACCTAAAAGCAGGACATAAATTTCCCATGAGATAGGTGTCCTTCCATACTAAGGAGAGAATATTCTTAGCATTGGAGACATGCAATGGATTTGGAGATTAATCTGTACAAACAAACCTTAGTAAAATAACCCTTATCTTCCATCAGTGTCCCCCATATTACTTACTATCCCACAACTAACTGCTCCTAGAAGTTAAGCCCTTTTTGTCTTGTCAAGTCGCCACAATTTATTGCTTCTTGTTATAAATAGTATAAATAGTTATAAATAGTAGATCTCAAGTCTTACCATTTTTGTGGGGGTTTTACTTCATGTCTTCAAGGCTTTCCATGTGTATATGAAATAGATCTATTTCTCTTATTAATCTTTTTTTTTAAAGAGAGAGGGACAGTGAGAGAGAGAAAGAAGGAATCTATTTTATTTAGTTTTTCATGTAAATTTCATTGCTCTGACACTGTGCACATTGTACTGAGGTTTGAACCCATGTCCTTGTGCATGCCAGCCAAGTGGCGTAACTGCCGAGCCACTGCTCCAGTCCTTGTTAATCTGTTTGGTTTTTGTCAGTTTAATTTACGGGGTTCTAGACAAAGAACATATGAAGGTAAAGGAAAAAGTTTTTCCCATCCTATACCATCTTTGTCCACATGCCCAACTATTTCCTTGGCGTGAAACTGCCAGTCCCACTTTTATGTTGATAATTATTCCCAAAGTACACTCTAAAAGTCTGTAGACAGTTATTCCCACTATCAAGGTACATGCAAACATTGTGAGAAGACTTTTTTTTTTTTTTTTAAAGAGAGAGGGACAGAGAAAGAGAGGGAATCAGTTTAGTTTAGTCTTTCATGTAGCTTTTGTTGCTCTGATATTTCATTCTGAGTGTGGTGCTGGGGTTTGAACCTGCATTCTTGCACATACCAGGCAAGTGCCACAACTGCTAAGCCACTGCTGTAGCCCCTGAGAAGCCTTGTTTTATTGGATCTAAATTCCATTGCTTCTGTTTACTTCCACTCACCACCACCTCTTTTCCTTTTGTAACACTTTCCTGTTCACCTAATTCATTTTAAAAAATTAAAAATGAAATTATAGCTTTTCTTTGTACCTGGTCATATGCAGGGTAGTAGAAAAACATATATGAATTAGATCAAGTCACTAACCTGCCACAGTCCAATGGGTGTTGAAACCTGTTGTTGTCAAATGCATCTTGGGAGTAGCTGTGGGATGGCAATGGGGGATTAACAAATGGATACAATCATGTCTTGCTTACACTATGACAGAATAGCATTGGCACCGTAAATTTTGTCTATTTAAAGAAGTTTCTGTCAGCAAATAATGAGAGGTGTACAAATTTACACTCTCATCAGCAGCGTGGAAATGTAATCAGAAAAGCAGAACCACTTCTTACTCTTCCCAGTAGCTACAGCAACTGTTTCACAAAAAGGCATTGAGGAAATGTCTATTGAACAATGGAGAAATTAATACATACATGGATGAATAAAGATAGCTCACTATAAGCAAGGAAACTATGAAATCTTAAGTATTTATGGTCTCCCCTCACATTAAAAGCAGTAGGTCCTTCTGAAGATGTCTTGTTTTGATGATGGAGTGGGGAATCATTTGGGAGAAGGAATAAAATGTCCTCTATTATAAATGGAAAGAAAAACACAGGGAAGAGAACTGGAAGCGTGTGTGTGTGTGTGTGTGTGTGTGTGTGAGAGAGAGAGAGAGAGAGAGAGAGAGTTCATGACAAGAACACAGAATTGTTTCAAGGCCTATGCAGAGATGTAGCAATGGCCAATGTTAGCAGTGGGTATAAAAAGGTTTCAAAATTTTAAGGAAATCTGCCATGTAATTTGTGATATAACTCCTTTTCTCATCTCCATCAATAAAAAGTGTGTTCTTTTGGTTTTGGAGTCTAGTCAAGACTTAACTGTGAGAAGGCATCAGATAGCCAGGCTCAAGGCAGGTGAGAAAGAGCAGGGGCAGTAAGGAGAATCCCCAGTGATTTGTGATCCCTGTTGAGGATCATGGAACAGAAATCTCACTGAGTCAAAGTTATATTTGTTGGTCCATGGAAGTGAAAGGGTATGAACTGAAGTTTCCTGGAGAAGTTGCATCTACTTTAAAGGTCCTTCAGACTGCTTAATCACGGCTGTCTGGACACTGTGATTGTGGAGAGACAATGTTGTAGCTCAAAATTATCTTGGGCTATTTTAAACTCGTTAATAGCCATTCACCTTAACTTTTGTATTTAATCTTATTTTTCTTTAAGAGAGAGAGAGGAAAAGAGAGAATCAATTTTAGTTTGTTTTTCATGTGTTTTATCGTTGCTCTGACACTTGGCCCTGTATGGTTTGAACCCGCGACCTTGAGTGTGCCAGGCAATCGGTAACCGCTGAGCCACCACTCCAGTGCCTGAACTAACGTTTTTGTAACTAATAAAGTAGGAATATATCATTAAGCATAACAGACCGCTGGCTTCCACCAGCCCTAAAGCTAAGAATGCTATAGAATCTGAACTGGGAGTGGGAGTGCACACCCATACAGTGCTTGGGAGGCAGGGCGGGAGGACTGTGCGGGGGGCGACCTGGGCAATTTAGGGAAACCCTCTCTCAAAATAAAAGGGCTAGGGAGGTGTAGCTCAGTGTTTAAGCTCCTTTGAGTTCAATTCCCGGTACCAAAAAACGGGGTCCCAGATAAAGCTCAGCGGTAGTCCAGGGGCGGGGGAATCACGTTAATCCTTTTGCAGAGGTACATGCCAATTCAATGTACTTTGAATCTGTGTTCCCAGGCCATGGCCGCTCACATTTGATTTAGGATAAACTGTTTTCTTGTTTCCTTGAAAGCAGAGTCGTTATTTTACATGAGGATAACATCAAGGAGTTGCTGTGGGATACGGCGTGGGAGGGGATGGCTCCGAGAAGGGGTGGGTTGTGGTGAGGTAGTGACTCTCAGTCCACTTGCTCAGCCCGATGCCTGTCTCCCAACAGGATCTTAGGATGTATTCAACCACTGAATGGATCCTACAAGGCAAAGAAGGGGGCTTATCATAGAACTCCACCGAGAATCACAGCAGAGACGAAGAAACCAAGTGCGGAAGACACCTCGCTACCGCCGCCCGAGTCAGGGCGGAGTCAAAACCTCACTAAACACCGCGCAGGTCTTCCCACGCCCACTTCCGGACTCCGCTCCCACTTCCGGACTCCGCTACGCCTACCCGGGAGCACTTCCGGCCTCCTGTGCTGAAAATGGGGGCCGGAGCGGTAGAGAGGTGAGTCCGCGCGGCTGGAGCCTGCATAGTCTTTGGAACCAGTCCCGGGCCAGCTGGCATAAGCTGCAGCCAAATATTTCCCTTGCAAAGGCTCTAGGCCTCGGCGTGGGGATGACGTCACTTCCAGGTCATCTGCGGGAAGGTGAAAGCCGGAAGTTGCCACCCCACTTGGTGCAGGGCAGCAGTCAGTGCTGATGTTCTTGGCTTTGCATTGTGCGCTAGAACTTCCAGAGATTACGACACTGTGCTGAGTAGAGTTGGCGCATATGGCAAGTAAAAATGCAGGGCGTCCTGTTAAATTGAATCTCAGATAAGCAACGAATAATTTTTAATATGAGTATATCCCAAATATTGTATGGGATGTTATTTACACTACAAATAACTTATCTGGAATTCAAAGTTATCTAGACGTCCTGTATTTTTTCCCGACAGACTTAGCCTTAAGCTTCTCCCTGCCCTGGTCTTTGGTATGCAGTAACAAGATTGGCCTTTGGGCCTGTGTCTGATAACAGTTCACCCAAGCTATGAAAATCAGATGTTTTAGATGTTAAGATGCTTTTAACTCCAAGCCTAAGGGGTAAACCCCAGGGGACCCCCTGGTGAAAGCTGGGCACCTCTTCAGAGTCCCCATCGTGGTGCCCTCTGTTCCCTTTCACAAGAGTCAGGCAAGGCCAGTCCTCATTTACAGGAAAGCTGGGAACCAGGCAGGGTAAATGACCAAGGTCTGGAAGTTGCCACATCGTTTGAGTGTGGAATCAACTGGTGTTTTGGGTTCTCTCTGTTAACACTGGGCTGCATCAGAAAGCCTGAGGGTGTTGAGGGGTGAGCATTAGGCTTTTTTGGGGTGGCGTGCTGGGGATCAAATGCAGGGCTTCCTGCTTGCTAGGCAAGCAATCTCTGCCACGGAGCCTTTACCCAGCTCTCCACCTGGCAAGCATTAATCTTAATCTCAACCCACATCATTTTTGCATATGAGTCTCAGTAATAGAAATGGAGGTGTCCAAGCCACCCAGAAAACCTATGGTAGAGCGAGAACCCTGACTCCCATCATCCTGCTTCAGCCACACTTGCTGATACAGTCAGTTCACACCATTAATGATGGTCATTTGTTAAAGTAGATTGTTTTAGGGGTTGGAGTGTAGCTAAGTGATAGAGTGCATGCCTACCATGTGAGAGGCCCTGGATTCAATCCCTAGCACCAGAAAATAAAACAGTGAAAAAAAAGGTTGATGTCTTTTTATAGATGAGCCTTTTGGAGGGTTGTTATCCTAAAACTCTTTTGCTCCCTGACCTTCACCCCAAGCTTTTACTATGCCCAGTGGGGAAAATGACTATTTGGACTCAATGATAGGAACCTGGCTTTTTCTTGCTCCAGCCACTGGGCTCTCAACAATGTGGGTGGTGTAACTCAGGACTTGTTTTGCTATCTCAGAGCCAGAAGGGGTGTTCTTGGCAGAGGTGGGTCTGTCCTGTTTTGTGGGTAGAAGGGTGATTTTTTGTCCTATAGTTTGGGCCCCAGAGTACATGGCCTCATGCAGTGTCCAGGGATTTCCTTAAGGTTTCGCTGTGAACCAGGCTTGACTTCTACTCCTGATTTGTACCCAGTCTTTTTGCTGGACTTGTCTGAGTGCTGGGATTATTCAGGTATTGTGCCTTGAGGATGTATATGCTCTGGACCTGGCCTGTCAGTGCACTGATGAACATGCTGCCTCCCCACAGACCTGCATTCCCAGGATTCCTAGCCAAGTCCTATGAGCCAATGAAATGGAGCAACCTGGGGGTCAGTGGGCTCAGTTGGTGTGACAACCAACAGTCTCCCAGCAGCAGAAATGGTAAAGAAGGAAGACTGGGGGCTGGAGTGGTGACTCAGAGGTTGGAGTGCTTGCCTGGCATGTGCAAGGAGCTAGGTTCAGTCCCCAGCACGATGTACACAACTAAGTGAGAAACAGGCCAGATGAAAAACTAAATAAAGTTGATTCTCTTTCTCTCTCACTCTCTCCCTCTCTCTCTTAAAAAAAAAGAAAAAAGAAAAAAGAAGCAAGACTGGAGTGCCAGAAAAGGGTGTTACCCCAGACCAGGGCTCAAAAGTGTTGGAGGTAGGTAGAAAAGGGTTGGGATAGAAGCCCTCTGCTTGTAAGTGCTCTATGAATGATTAACTCCCAGCCAAGGGAGATGATCTAGAAAGGCCAGTCAACAGGAACTTTGGACTTGGGGCAGAATGTCAAGAGGGCCAGCGTATGATCTGCAGAAGAGGAAGACTTAACTGGGTGGCAGGGCTGGGCTCCAAGGAGGGGAGTTAGTTCAGGTAGCTGTGGGATTGAGGAAGTTTCCTTTAGCTATCAGAGGCTCATTCTTGCCCCAGCTGATTTGGTGCCCACTGGCCTTGAGCCCTCAGAGGGGTGGCTATGAGGGGGCCTCCTATCTCTCTAGCCTCACTCATGTGCTTTCTTCCCCCTAGGCAGCCATGGATGCAAGGTGGTGCTGAGAGCAGTGTGGCATGGCTGCAGCCCTGCAGGTTCTGCCCTGTCTGATTCGAGCCCCCTCACGTCCACTCCTTTGGGGGGCTCCAGTGGCCCGGCAGGCCAGTGGCATGGCATTGGCAGAGCATGCACGACAGCTGTTTGAGAGTGCTGTGTGTGCCGTGCAGCCCGGTCCCATGTTGCAAAGGGCACTATCTTTGGATCCTGATGGTAAACAACTGAAGGTTCGGGACCGGAGCTTTCAGCTGCGACAAAACCTCTACCTAGTGGGCTTTGGCAAGGCTGTACTGGGCATGGCAGCTGCAGCTGAGGAGCTACTGGGCCAGCATCTTGTGCAGGGGATCATCAGCATTCCTAAGGGGATCCGTGCTGCCATGGAACAGGCCGGCAAACAGTAAGGAGAAGGCTGCTTCCCACTGTCCATCTTGAGGGAGGGAAAACATGGGCTTAGAATGTCCTTAACAGCTTCCCTTTCTTCCTGGTTCTGGCATAGCTCTAGGATGGTTGTCAATGGGCATCCTTGTTCATACCCACTTCAGCTATGCAGCTGAGAAATCAGGTGGGTGGAGAGGAGCTCACTGCATCTCTTGGTTTTTATTTGGTCCCTCCTCAGGGACATGTTGCTCAAGCCACACAGCCGTGTCCAGGTATTTGAGGGTGCAGAGAACAACTTACCAGATCGTGATGCACTGCGGGCTGCACTGGCCATCCGGCAGCTGGCTGAGGGACTTACAGCTGATGACCTGTTGCTCGTGCTCATTTCAGGTGTGAGTGCTGGATTAGCTCAAGAAAGCTGGCTGGGGGGTACTTCCAATACTAGGTCTTTAAGAAATTGATCTGAGCCCCTGGGTTCACAGTGTGGGACTGGGAGCAAGGGAGGCAGTGAGGAGCCTGGAGCCTCCTGCTTGGCCTTGGGCCAGTTATCTGCTCTTCCCTGAGCAAGATCCTTTTCCCAAAATGACGTAGTTGGGTGATGGTGACTGGGCACAGTGTGGAATCTAACACAGTGCTGGACACACCAGCAGATCTCTTGGGTCTCTTGCTCCTGTCTGCATCAGTGTCAACCAGGACTAGTACCTAGGTCTCCAGCCCCAGTGAAGCTCTCTCCTTGGTCTTCTGCTGTTTCCCCCTGCTCCAAGCTCCTAAGGAATGACAGAGGACAGCCTCTGTAGCCAGGATGTAGTAATTGCACATACTCACTGCATGTCCACCTGGGATACCCTGACCCCACCTTCCCAGCCCACTTCCCTCAGGAGGGTTTCTTCACCACTGCTTGGCTGGTTCCTTTTCTGCCTGAGGCTCTCATTGTCTCTGCAGGTGGGGGCTCTGCCCTGCTACCTGCCCCCATTCCACCTGTCACACTGGAGGAGAAGCAGATGCTCACCAAGCTGCTGGCAGCCCGTGGAGCCACTATCCAGGAGCTGAACACCATCCGAAAGGTCCTGTCCCAACTCAAGGGTGGAGGGCTGGCTCAGGCTGCCTACCCTGCCCAGGTATGTGAGTTGCTTCTTCTTCCTTAGGCAGTTCTAGATTACCTGTATGTGTCTGAGAGATGAAAAACTAGACTAGTATACAAATTGGTAGGGGCCTGGTGTGCAAGTTCTCAGGACCAGGCTGGAGGAAGTCCTGGGAGGGGCCCCAGACAGAGGCTGAGGGAGTCCCCATGCCCAGGTATTCTGGGAGCCTGCCTGGGGGTGTTTAGAAGGGGGCAAGGAGATGCACCAGGTGATGGATACCCAAGGGGAAGTTTGTCCTTATGCTCTCTGGGATGAGGAGGAGGTGGGACTGAACCTTGCCCTGTGGCCTTTCCCAGGTGGTGAGTCTGATCCTGTCGGACGTGGTGGGGGACCCTGTGGATGTCATTGCCAGTGGTCCCACTGTGGCCAGTGACCACAATGTGCAAGATTGCCTGCACATCCTCAATCACTACGGCCTTCGTGCTGCCCTGCCACGCTCTGTGAAGACTGTGCTCGCTCGGGCCGACTCTGACCCCCGGGGGCCACACACCTGTGGTCATGTCCTCAATGTGATCATCGGCTCTAATGTGCTAGCATTGGCTGAGGCTCAGAAGCAGGCTGAGGTGCTGGGCTACCGGGCCATGGTCCTGAGCACAGCTGTGCAGGGTGATGTGAAAAGTGTGTCTCAGTTCTATGGACTGCTAGCCCGAGTGGCTGGAGCCCGCCTTGTCTCATCCACGGCTGGTATTTCTGTGGAGGAGGATGCAAAACTCCATGAGCTGGCAGCTGAGCTCCAACTCCCAGACCTGCAGCTGGAGGAGGCTCTGGATGCTGTGGCAGAGGCTAGGGGCCCAGTCTGCCTGTTGGCTGGTGGTGAGCCCACGGTGCAGTTGCAGGGCTCAGGAAAGGGTGGCCGGAACCAGGAGCTGGCCCTGCGTGTTGGAGCAGAGCTGGGACAATGGCCACTGGGGCCTGTTGATGTGCTGTTTTTGAGTGGTGGCACCGATGGGCAGGATGGACCTACAGAAGCTGCTGGGGCCTGGGTCATGCCTGAGCTTTCTGTCCAGGCTGCTGCTGAGGGCCTGGATGTGGCCACCTTCCTAACCCATAATGACTCATACACCTTCTTCTGCCACCTTCAGGGTGGAGCACACCTGTTGTACACAGGGCTGACAGGTACCAATGTCATGGATGCCCACCTCCTGTTGCTGAGGCCTCAGTGACATCATATTTTGAGAATCCAGAAGAAGCCTTAGGTCAGGGACTTAGGGAATACGAGAGTTGGTCCCCAGGGCCTCCCCAGGCTTTAGGGTACCTTCTCTCTCAGCCCTGGCTCCTGGTTGGTACTCCCACTTCTCTGCTCCATGCTCATTCTCCTAACCAGATTGGCATATGGGTGTGTGTGGGGGCTTCCTTCTAGTTGTACTTTCTGTCATAACAGCAGTTAGCCCTGAGGACAGAACAAACCTCTTCACCAGTTCACTATTCTTGTTCTCCACTGAGCAGTCTCTTTGCCCAGCCCCTCAGCCCCTTCTGTGTCATGAAGCTAGAGAGACTGAAAATAAAAAGGAGCACACTGAGGGTTCTCAGTGCATCTTCCCTCAGTGCAGACTCTCAGGGAGCTGCTGGGGAGGGGAGTGTGGGATGGCTGCAGGCACAGTTCCAGGATCCTACAGGAGTTTCCCATATCCCTCTCATCTGGACACACTCAGGATTTGCTTGACATAAACAGGAGGTTGTGCCTGTCTCTCTGGCGCCTGTGAGGGTTGAGCTTGGATTCTAACAGCCTTGATGTGGGTGATCAGAAATCCCAAGGACAGGCCTAGGGACCATCACCCATTCAACCATGACTCCCTGTGGCATGCTTGCCATAGTCTCTTCAACTCCTGCCATGTATGCCTCATTGGTGTGGATGTTCACTGTCTGCCACCAAGGATGTCCCTTCTGTATTTGGATGTTCTTGGTTTTGGCTGAGCTGAAATCTGCCTTATATCCTAGGCCTTTGTTATCTAGGAGCTCCTCTAGCCCACAGGATGCTAGACCATGTTTTCTTGTGCCAGCCCCATTTTTCTAAGCAGAACACCCCCAGGTCCTTCAACCACTCCTCCAGGGACACAGTTCAGGCTGTGATGCTAGCCCTTCAATGATGGTCTTCAGCACTGAGTTGGTGGGTCTGAGCAATGGAGGGGTCCAGCAGCTCGTTTGTTCTCCTGCTATAGCTGGTGGGCAAAGAGGTGAGTAGGGAGGAGAGCAGCAGTAGAATGGCTCCCTTGGCCTGGCTGGCAGCCTGGGTTGGCAGAAATAGAGGCCACTGTCTTGGCTTCCTTTGGGCCCTCTTGTTCAGTATCAGAGCCCTCCGCTGGCTATCCTCACCGTGCGCCACGGCTCTAATCCCTATATGAGTGAGCAGTAGAATCACATAGGAATAAAAAGCCATAGAGAACAGTGAGGCCTAGGGCTGCTCCTGTGGGTCCTTCTCTGACCCTGAGAGTGTGAGGGGTGCCAGGCCAGACCTGGCATGCCCTTTTCCTGGGAAGAGCCTCCCTTTCCCACTTAGGCTCTGGACAGACCAGAAGGTTCATGATTTGGGGACCTGGCTTATGCAGAGTAGGCTCTGGAAATTGGGAGGGAGGTATACAAGGGGAGCTGGGCTCTGGGGACCAGCGAGGTTTAGGGAAGGGGAGAGTTTGCACTGCTTCCTTTTCTGTCCTGATGTGGAATTCCTGCTGACCAGGGTCACAGGGATATTGTTGTCCTCACATGTGAGGGCCTATGCCCTAGTGTTCTGGCAGCTTCTAGATATGTCCTGTCCATGACTCAGTCCTTGCCTTTGGGAGTGTGAGTGTGAGTGTTAGCACTGGATGCCAAGTTGTAGGCAAGAGCACAGTAGGAGGGGTCTTCCCTTGTCTACCTTACCCCTTCCCTGTACCAAGTTTGTAGGGGCTGGAGGGCTAGGCCCTGAACAGGACCCCTTAGAGGTAGTTTGTGGGCTTAACCCATTATGTTTACTTACTTAGTACACCAGAGATAAAAAAAAAAAAAGGATATGTTTGACTAGTCTAGATGACAAAATGAGGTAAGCCCCACATGGTGAGTGCTCAATAGAACTCATAATTTGTTCCATAAATGTCAATTATAAGATTGTTAAAGTACACCCCTCCTTTGGGTTTTGACTTATGTCTCTCTTGGCTCAGGTTCCTGCTGCCCTTGGGTCCACTTCATCTCCATCCCCTGATGCTTCACCTAGCTGGAAGCTTTTGCTACCAACAGTGCCCCATCTCCCGTCTGCTGCAGTCCTTACAGACCCCTCCATTCTCTGCACTTGGCATGAGTCCAGCAGTGAGTCTGGACAGCTTTTAGTGTCAGCTTATCAAACCCATTTGTCTTATAGGGGGAGAAATAGAGAAGGTGACTTGTCTGGGGCTGCATAGCAAGTCAGCCACAGAAGCAAGATAAGAACCTGGGGGGCTGGAGCGGTGGCTCAGCGGATTCGGCGCTTGCCTGGCAAGCACGAGGACCCGGGTTCAAACCCCAGCACCACGTACACAACTGAGTGTCGGAGCAACTAAGGCCATGTGAAAAACTAAATAAAATTGTTTCTCTCTTTCTCTGTCTCACTGTCCCTCTCTCTTTAAAAAAAAAAAAAAAAAAAAAAAAAAAAAAGATAAGAACCTGGTTGGGACCTGGTTCTTATCTTTGCTACCCTCTGGGGCTCAGACACCTTGGGGCTTAGCAGGAGCTGAGCCACAGCCAGGGGATATACTTTTGCCTTCCCTGCTGTCCTTCACGGGTTTAGGCATAGTGACATGACCATACTTAGCCTCTCCAGAGATCCATAAAGCAGATTTGTTCGTTTCTTTGGTTCAGAGAGGAAGTTCTTGATATGTGTGGTTTGGTAGAAAGCCATGTGCATTTGAGTGATGGGTTTCTGCATCAAGTGTGTATGTCTGTGGCTATATGTATATCTGTATGTGCATGCATGGGTATGTGTGTAGGTCTGTGAGTGTCCAGTGAACCCATGACCAGTTATTGAGCAGTGCTCTGCCACATCCCAGGTGGGAACATACAATTTGGCGTGGTTACAATGTTGGGTATACTGTGGAGCAAGTTGGACAAGGAGGCCATAAAGGCTGGCAGAGGCTATTTGGCAAGGAATGATTTTGTCTTTTCTTTTCTTTTTTTTTGTCTTTTTGGTACTGGAGTTTGAACTCAGGGGCATTCAACCATTGACCCACATCCCCAGCCCTTTTTTTAAAAAAAATTAAAAAAAAATTGAGACAGAGGGGTTGGGGATTTAGCTCAGTGGCAGAGTGCTTGCCTAGCACACGCAAGGCTCCGAGTTCATGCCTCAGCCCTGAAAAAAAAAATTGAGACAGAGTCTTGCTAAGTTCTTGAGGCTGGCCTTGAATTTGTGATCCTCCTGCCTCAGCCTCTAGAGTCACTGGGATTATAGTAGGTGCCACCATGCCTGAATATTTTAGGACTTTAATGCTGTGGGTCAATTTTCTTAACTGCAGAAAGTGGTGAATGAAGGCATGCAAAGAGATAGGATAGGTGGATAGAAGTGCATCATGCTCCCAGAACCCTTTCCCACCACCTCTTTGCCTGTTCCTCCTCAGCTTCATCGGCCCCCACAGCCTTCAGCTGGGCAACCCTTTAGAACTTTGGAACTCATTTTGTAACCAACACTGGAAGCCCAGATGAAACTTCACTGGGAGCAAATGAGCCCCTCCATCCCTGGTAAGGGCCCTGAGGATTTGGGGGGCTGAGATACTGGTAAGCTGATGGATACTTAGAAGGCATAAGGACCACTCACTCATGTAGCATCTTTAATGGTGGCAGTTAAGGGGCCTGGAGTGGCACTGAAGTGGGAGTCAAGTCTTAGGTCCTTGTCCTGGCCTTTCTGCCTTCCTTTCTTCAGACCTCAGTTTTTACTCTGTCCTTGCTCTGCTCATAGGGCAGGTGGTTCTCTGTGGGTAAACTGCAGTTAGAAGGCTCAGTGAGAGAGGGGAAGGTACGTCTTCCAAGGGAAATCTCAGGGAGATGTCAGCTCAGGGAGGCCTCCTTCTTGCCAGGCAGGATCAGGGTTAGAGCCAGCTGTGGGTGTTACAGACTGAGGCCAGCTGACCAATCTCCTGCCCTCTGGCATTGGACTGACAGTCACAGGGCATAGTTTTTTTTTTTTAATTGCAGCGCTGGGAATTGAACTCAGGGCCTTGTGCATGCTAGGCAAGTGCTCTATCACTGAACTATATACCTCTAGCCCAGGATTGGCCAGAATGGTGCACTATGCCCTGGGAGGTTCTGGAACTGGGAATTGGGGTCAGTTGGAGCTAGAGTAAGCTGACAACTTGAATCAAACTCCCTCCTTTCTCAGGGAAATAGGCATGCCAGCCTGTTTCATTCTGGGTCTGAATCATGTGTGAGGGACTCGTTGAGAGCCAGACTGGGGAGGGGAGGACTGTCCTGGTCCTAGCCTGGGAATCCCTAGCTGGTTGAGGGACTTGGGGTACATTAGGAGAGAAGAGATCGTAAATGGGTGAGTAGAGAGAACACTGACACCTCCAGGGTGATGTGGAAACTAGTAACCTAGGCAGATTGCTACATATGAAGTAGAACCATGAAGCTGCAGTGAACTGTGCCCAGCTGGGAGGGGTGGACTTTCTACCAGAGATAGAGTTGTCTAAGGGTCAAAACCCTCCCCAGGTAACCACTAGAGGCAGTCCAAAGACTCTGCTCAACCGCTTCCCCTTGCTCAGGCCAGTGGCTGTAGGGGGAATAGTCAATCCTGCACCAGCCCATGTCCATAGCTTTTGACTCCACCTCTGTACATGTTGCTCCATCAGGGATTGAGGGGATAGGAGTGGTGGTGGCAGTTGCTGTTCTTTTCAAATGAGGAGGCTCTGGCCAAGGGCCAGAGAGTGTTGGCCCCAATATGTGGTCCATCTGCCTTTTCCTAGAGGGACAACTACCCTTGGCAGCTCTGCCTCATGGGATCATACCCATTACCGTGATCTGATCCACTACGTGCTTCTGGGAGTCCAGGGAGCTATAGGTCCTGGCCTGCCCTGACCAGACCAGGTAGCTTGGGGCTAGCCCCCAGAATGCACCCATTAGGAAGTTCTTCACTTCTATCCCCCCTTTTATGGCCTCTTTCCTCCTCCAGCAACCAGCGATACCCTTGGAAGGATATGAGTTTCTTGGTCCTGATCCCAGCCAGCGCTGCCTCCACCCCTTGCTACAGTTGAGAAGGTGGCAGTACCATCGCAGCATCTGCCCCTTCAGTCCACTTCTGTCCTCTGCCCTGATCTCCCATGACCCATTAAGTACACCAGTAGCTTCTCTTTCAGGGTCAGGGCTCTGTTTCCACCTGTACCTTTCATGCTGCTGTTCTCCTCCCCTGCTCACAGACCTCGCATTCCTCCCTGTCTAGTCCATATCCAGGAAGCTGACTGCAGGGACATCTGGACACTGTCCTGTGTCCCCCACTGTTTGCAACTTTGGGTAACACTGTTGTTGGGATCTTGTCTGGGAGGAGCTGCCCAAAGACCCATAAAGGAGGGAGAAGTGTTTGAACTCCCCATGTTACTCTGTGGGTCTAGGGGTAGGGTCAGTATTTTGGAGGGAAACCTGTGAGCTGTAGCAGGGGAAAAGATTTTTCCTCTGCCTCCCCCAAGCCTGGGCAGCAGGAACAGACTCAACACATAACCAGCAACCAGATCCCACCGGGGATAGGCACTTGTGGGGACCACAGCCTATGGTTTGTGCCACTGCTGCCACCTAGCAACCCCATAGCTACAGCCCAACCAGAGATAGGGGTCAGAGCCCTGGACTCACGACTGGGCGTTTACTCAAACCTTCAGGGGTGGGCTATCCTAGTCAGCCCAGTCCCTGCTCACATTCACCCCTGTTGAGTCCTCCTGACAGTCTCCCTCAGCCGGGCATCCAGGCAGGGACAGCCTACCAGCTTGGAGTCAGCCTTGTCCCTCCACCCTCTCCGCTCCTGCTGACCACCGGGACACCTGCAGCTGGCACTCTGCTGTTCTTATTGCTATGGTCAGAGAAGTCTTGCTGCCCAGACAGCCCACTCTTCCCACCTGCCCACCCCCAGGGCTCAGGCTGCCCCGCGCCTGTTTCCCTGGATCCCAGAGCTCACCTCGGTGGCGCTGTCTCCTCACCAGAGGCACTGCAGTGTGGGAACTGTCCTGAGGAGCCGGTTCTCAGCTGAAACAAAGAGGTGGGGGAGAAAGAGGGGGGCAGCAGGAGAGGGAGAGGGTGAGCTGGGAAAGGAGTGGAGGCTGGAGGGGAACGATGAGAAGGGAGAAGATGAGACAGAAGAGAGGGAGGGGAGGATAAAGCGCCAACCAGCCATGGAGAGATAAAGCCTGACTTGCAGGACTGAAGGACTGAGAAAGGAGGGAAGAGGAAATGGGGAGGGGGTGGAGGAGGTGAGCGGGCCAGATCCAGAGAGGAGAGACTGTTAGAGGGGCGGGGGAACGGAGATGGGGGCAAGTGAAGGGGGCGTGGGCAGGGGGGAGCTGCAGGAAAGGCAGGGCTGCAGGGCAGGCTGTTGTCCACTGGGGGCTGGCCCTGGTGGGTAGAGGGGCCCCACTCCTGTCCCATGCCAGGTTCTAATCAGGGGAAGCCAAGATTTGAGTGGGTTTTTACCCACTGCCCTGCCATGCAGGAGCAGGGATGCATGAAGAGGGACCAGTCTGGTGAGGAGCAAGGCTCACTAGACTGATGGGCTGGTTTGGGAGGACAGAGCCAGCGACAAAGGCGAGAGAACAAAGGTGTCTGAAGGGAGGAATTAGCCCTGCTGACCTCAGGAGCATGAGCCCGGAGCATCCTGGCCAGAGTCTGCTGAGTGGAGTCCACTCAGGCTGTCCAGGCTGAGGTCGCAGCCTGAGGTGGAGGGGAGAGAAGTTGGGCTGCGAGAGCAGGCAGGGCTAACCTCCACTCCATGAGAGCTCTGAAAACCCTAGGCCACACACCATGACTGACCACACATTAGAATCCTGGGGTCACTGTTTTTTTGGGGGAGAGGATGGTTGATGGGGATGGAGAACTATCCTGTGGCTGGGGTCTGAAGCCATAACTGAGAAAAATGGCTAGGGGAAGCCCCTCCTCTCAGGAAGAGGATGTGGGGCCCCAAGGGAGGAGGGGAGGATGATGGGAGCTTGGGAAAAAGCAGAGGGGTGGGGATGAAGGGAGTGGAGAAGCAGGGGATAGGAGGGCATGGGCTGGGAAAGAGGCTGTAAGGGCTTGGGCCAGAGCTGCTGTCTAGTCATAGATCCACCAAAACCAGAGGACTCCTGCTGCACACCTCTCAGTTCTTGGGCTTATGGAGAAAGATGGAAAAGATGCCAAGTGCTGCTGTGACAGGCAAGGGTGCTGCTTGGGGAAGTCAGCTTGTTCCAGTCTGTGTCAGGGAGGACAGGTAACCTGGAGAGGAACTTGGGCTGGTCCAGCCTCCTTTCGGGTTCTGAAGCACAGAAGGTCCAGCTGCCCTTCCATGCCTTCCGACCAAGGGAAGTTTCCCTTCTTCTCCTGCTGAGACTTGTGCACATTTTCTGGAGAGCAGTTAGAGGGGACTTTCGCAAGTCTGTGACAGACTGGCAGATACAGTTGCCCAGCACCATTCTGTAGGGAGGCTAAGAGCTAGATGCCACTTGGACCTACCTAGCCCAACTCCTATCACCTCCTTAGGGAAGCCCTCCAGTCTCCATTCAGGAGATCCACATCAACTAGCTGCCACTGCTTCAACTGACTTCCCTAGGAGCCTGCAGTCCTGAGAAGGGAAAGGGCTTTCCTTACCCTTTCCTTTGTTTTACTTGTCAGAGTAAGAATAGTATGAACGATATCCATATATCCTTTAGGGCAAATATTTAACTATTATTAATATTCAACTAGTATTAGTATTTTGTGTTCTTTTTGTTTGCACACATACAAACACATTTTTTTTCCGAACCATGTTGAGTAAGTTACATATGTTTGAAAGGATGGTTTCCCACTTGTTTCTGTCTCTTGCAACCAGCCATAGGGAGCCCAGTCCAAGTTGTGTGGAATGAACAAAGGTCTGGGACAGGCAGTAAATGAATGAATGACTGTCACCTATAGAAGCCTGAGTCCTGAGAACTGGCTCAGGCCACCCTGGGAATTGGGTCAGTCTAGGGCTGGAGTAGGATGGGGAGACTGTGCTGGGCCTATGGGTTGGGGAAGCCAGTGAGTGAGTGGGAAGGAGCGTTGCCCACCAAAGTGAGCGTGTGGTGTTTGCCTGGTACAGAGCTGTAGCATATGTCTGTGGAGTTGGCAGCAGGCAGGCAGGATGGAGTTGGGAGAATGGGGATGGCCACATGGAGACACCTGGGCACATTTGGGAGCCAGGCACTGTCTGGCCCTAGGGGTGTGAGAAGACCCAGCTGCTGGAGGTCTAGCCCTAACTCCAAGGCCTGAGACTCCTGACTTTGGGATCCTCTCCATAACCCCGTAAAGCACAGAGCAGGTATGGGGCTCATCTGAATACTGGTCCATGCTGATATGCTTCATCCCTACTGGGGCTTCCATATTTTAAATCTTTTCTTTTTTTTTATAGTTCATAAGTTTGCATGTATTTATTTATTTATTTATAGATAGGGACAGTGAGAGAGAAAGAGAGAATCAATTTTATTTAGTTTTTCACGTGGCTTTCATTGCTCTAACACTTTGTTGTGTATGTGGTGGGCTTGAAGCCGTGTCCTCACGCATGCCAGGCAAGCACAGTAACCAGTGAGCCACTGCTCCAGCCATCTTTTTCCTTTCCTTTTTTTTTTTTTTAAAGAGAGAGGGAGAAAAGAGAGGATCAGTTTTATTTATTTTTTCATTTGTTTTTGTTTTTTTGACACTAAGCTGTATTTGTGGTGCTGGAGTTTGAACCCAGGTCCTTGTGTATGTCAGGCAAGTGATCTTCTGCTGAGCCACTGCTTCATTAAATCTTTTTTTTTGGGGGGGCAGGGATTAAACCCAGGGGCACTTAACCACTGAGCCACATCCTTAGCCCCCTTATTTTTATTTTTAATTTTTTAAAGAGAGAAAGGGACAAAGAGAGAATCACTTTTATTTAGTTTTCATTCTCCTACACTTTGTTGTGTATGTGGCACTGTGGTTTGACTCTGCATCCTTGAGCATGTCAGGCAAGTGCCATAAACCTTGAGCCACGTTCCAGCTCCCCCACCTCACCCCCATTAGTTTTTATTTTGAGACAGGGTCTTGCCAAGTTCCTTAGGGCCTCACTACATTATGGAGTCTGGCTTTGAACTTGCAATCCTCCTGTCTCAGCCTCCGGAGTCACTGAGATTACAGCTGTGTACCACCATATCCAGCTTGGGACTTACATCTCGGTCCCTGACACAGGGCTGGCATTCTTCCTGAATTCCCATGTCCCCAAATGAGTTGAAGTTTCATCTGGAGATCTTGCTTTCAGATGGTTGCTCTCTTATTCTTCCTAACTCACACCCAGGGGTCATAGTTAAGAAGTTTGAATTTAGAAATCACACCTTGAAGATGAGCTGAGCTCTGATTTCCTCTCTTCCTTGTAAATGAAGTTTCCCTCCTCCAGGAAGTCCTCCAGACTTCTTCAGAGTTTTCCACCTTGCATGCCTTCCTGGGAATGACTACCTGTTCTTCCACTGGTTCACACTAGTGTTACCCTTAGGAACTGGGACTTTGCTTGGTTGTCATATTTTCTCCTTCCTGTTGCCTAGGCTAGACATATAATTGGTATCCCATAAATGGATGCCAGTTAAGTTGGTCTTAACTGGACCTTGGGTTCCTTTGATGCCTCTGTGCCCAGAATGTCTGAAAAACTATGGGCCCTGGGTTGACTGAGGTAGGGGACAACAAGGGGCTCCACTGAGAGAGGAGAAGGCTTGTTCAATATCTCCAACCTGCTGGGGCCAAGGCAGGCTTTTAGTCTGAGTCTCTGACTACTTGGTTAGTACTTCTGCTTCCTTCCCTGGAGCATAAACTATGCTTTTCTTTGATGAATGGCTCAGGGTGGGGAGGGGGGACTGGACATTCATATACAAGAGAAAGAAACTAGGCCCCATGGCCCAGGGTCCTCCCTGAATCACACCTAGTGACCCCAGGGAGGGAAGCACCTATCTGTATTTCTTACCTCCAGCCCACCCATGTGGAAGCCCAGGGGACACCAGCCTTCTCTCTCAGTTCCCATCCCCCTGAAGTGATTTCAGCCAATTAGCAAGTACAGTATTTACTTAATTAGGGTAATGACATAATTAGTGTAACTTGGACTCTATCACATGGCTTCAACATGCAATTAGGAGCTGTCAGCGGGAGGCGACATTGTGAAAATGCTCATTCAATTTTGGT
Organism: Aplodontia rufa; assembly: GCA_004027875.1. Classification (NCBI taxonomy): domain Eukaryota; kingdom Metazoa; phylum Chordata; class Mammalia; order Rodentia; family Aplodontiidae; genus Aplodontia; species Aplodontia rufa. Next base: position 42,782 of record PVKS010005239.1, read on the forward strand.
TCCAGCATGGAGGCTGTAGCAGCTGTCACTGCTCTGGAGCAAGGCAGGTGGGCGGGTAGCAGGCTGCTCTGTGTGTGGGGTGACTGCAGGCTGTCAGTAGCTTGGGACAGAAAAATAACCAGGGCAGAAAGGCAGTTTCCAGAGCTGATGGAATCCCTGACCGAGCCTACTAGCATCACATGGGCCTTGCCACTCCAAACCCAATACCAGAGTAAGGCAGCTGTTTTAGTCCGTTTTTTGCTGCTGTGACTAAAGGACCTGACAAGAGGAAAGGGTTTATTTAGGGGCTCACGGTTTCAGAGGTCTTAGTTCGTGGAAGGCTGGCTCCATTCCTCCAGGCTTGAGGTGAGGCAGAACATCATGGCGGCAGAGGGAACAGAGAGCTCAAGGCATCACATGGGGAAGCAGAGCAGAGCAGAACAGCTCCATCCCAAATACAGAATATATGCCCCAGAGGCACTCCCAGTGACCCACCTCCTCCAGCCACACCCTACCAGCCTACAGTTGCCACTTAATACCTATAAGGGGATTAACTCACTGATTGGGTTAAGGCTTTTACAACCCAATCATTTCACCTTAGCCTTACTGAATTGTCATATGTGAGCTTTTGGGGGACACCTCATATTTAAACCATAACAGCAGCATTGGTGGCTTGGCTGGGTTAGCTGAAACTGGTCCCTCTGTTCCCAAGTTCTCTGCCTGAGCTACCACCAAGAAGGCTTTCTTGTCTTTCTTTAGGGCTTTGCTGCCTCCAAGAGCCACTCTCTTATAACCACTGATGTCCTTCAGGATGGCCTTGAGAGGCCACTGATTGGCAGGATTGGGATGAATACTGTTTTCCTTATTGGACTAGTAGGGGAACTGAGGCTTGAGGCAAGGAGGGTGGTGGATCCAGTCATGGCAGCGTTGACCCTGAGAGGCAGCCTGGCATGGCTGGTGACTCCCCAAAGGGCATATCACCCTCAGCCTCAGGGAATTCTGCCCTGTGTGCTCCTTTGCTAGGAGGGTGCAGGGCTGCTTTTACAGTTACTGAGGTGTTCTCCAGGCTCCTGGCACCCTTAGCTTCCCCTCTTCCTCCCACTAGGCTAGGAGGCAGTGTTCTGACCCTTCTGAAACTGCCCACAGTCTCAGTCTTTGGGTGGGGAGGGAGCCCATTCCCTGGCCTCCCTGTGTCCCATTCTCTGCCATGCAGGGCTGGACTGCGGGCCTTCTTAGAGGCTTATTTAGTGTGTAAAGCCCAGTTCCCTGCCCCCACCTCAAAAGTGACTCAGGTCAAGTCACCAGTGCTTGGTTTACAGGGCACTTTGTACTTGCATCTCATGGGCTCCTGTATCATGCTGTTAAATGGCAATAACATTGCCCCTTTTAGGTGGGGGAACAGAGGAGGCAAAAAAGACCCTGTCAATGGCAGTACCAAGTCCCAAATCCCTACCTTGGTCCTAAAGGTCAGTGACTCCTTCCCACCGAGCATCTGTAAATCTGTCCTGACCACACAGACACAGACTGATGAGAACAAGGTCCAGCTGGGCTGCTAATGAGTGCGGAGATGTGGGATAGCCTCCAGAGCCCAGGCCTCCCAGACGGGAGACAGGGACACTCCAGTTTAGAAGGGACCGGGTCCCAGCCTGAGGCAGAGGAAATTGCTGGTTGGGACTGTCCTCCCAGGGGCCCTGACCCTAAGGCAGGGCATAGGCAGGGCAGGCAGGAAGAGGCTGGCAGACAGCCATGGTTGCTGGCAATAATCACAACAAAATTAAAACTACATCCCTACTGTCAGATTTCTGGTAAGACCGGGACATCATCTGTGAGGTAATGATATGAACATCCATGTGCAGGGTCTGGGCTGCCAGAAGAATAGAGGAGCCCAGACCCACTTCTGTCAAGAGGGCCAGAAGGCCTTGAGCACTTAGTCTAATCCAGCATGGCTCCCCAGGGCTTTTCCACCTCAAGAAAAAGGCTTTTTCCCTAAGCATAGTGGTGTGCATCTGTAATCCTAGCTGCTCAGTTGAAACAGGAGGATTGCAGATTCAGGGCCAGCTGGGCAACTTAGACCCTGTCAAATGAAATGAAATAATAAAATAGGCTGGGAATGTGACTCATGCCTTGCCTAGTGTTTTAGTCAGCTTTTTCATCACCATGACCAAAAAGATCTGACAAGAATAAATCTGGAGGAGGAAAAGTTTATTTGGTGCTCACAGTTTCAGAGGTGTGAGACCATAGATGGACGACTCCATAGGTCTGAGCCTGAGATGAGGCAGAACAGGGCAGAGTGGGATGATAGAGAAAAGAAGGTCAAGGTGTAATAATCAGGAAGTAGAGAAACACTGCTCCACTCACTAGGGACAAAATATATACCCCAAAGGCAGGCCCCCAGTGATCTACCTCCTCCAGCCACTGCCTGTCTACAGTTACCATTCAAGTGTATTAATGAATCCTCTGATTAGGCAGGCTCTCAAAACCCAATAATTTCACCTCTAAACTTTCTTGCATGGTCTCAACACATGAGCTTTTGGGGGACAATTCATATCTAAACCATAACACCTAGCAGGCACAAGACCCGGGATTCAATCCCCAGTACTAAGAAAAGTTGTGGTGGTACTTCATGCCAAGGTAGTGAGGATCAGCACAGGAGGGGAGACTGAGGATAGAACAGATGGTGTGGCCATATTCACAGCTAGGGAACACTGACTATTACATCCTGTGTCCCCAGTTGGGCTAGTTATCCTCAGTCAAAACTCAGGCCCTGGGCACAACCTCAGCTCTGAGATAGTACCCACATCTGGGAACTCCTATAAACCTACTTACCCTAATTCTTTCCCTTTGTAGATATTTATCTGCAAGTCAGCTCCCTTGGCCTTTGCTATGGAGCAGGGTTGGGGAGCAATGGGGTGGGCAGAGATGAGGATCATTGCCACAGAGGCTCATGGTCTCAGGATCTGGACAGAGGTCCAAGGAGTTCCCTCCAAATACTGGACAGAGATAAATGCCTTTTAAAGAAAGGGTCAAGCCAAGTCCAGAAGCGCTAACAGGTAGAGGTCCTGTCCCCCTCCATTTTGTCAGGAGAAGCAGGACCTGCAGAGCCTGAGGGATTGGAAAAAGAGGATTCAAGGTGGTAGGCTCATTGTGAGCAGAGGCTTGGAGGCTAGAGTGTAGGATCTGGGAATGCCATACTCAAATGTGGTTCTGAGGAGCTTGAGGAACTGTGTGGGGGACTTGGGCTGTCTGTGGAAAGGTAAAGTCATTCCCTCAATATTGGCTCATAAAGGTCCTATTGTATGGCAGGCATATGACTTTCTAGGCTGGAGATTTAGTGGGGACCAAAATAGAGGAAGTCTCTACCCTCAATGAGCCTGTACTCTAAACAGGAGGAGTCAGGAAAATAAGAAGGTTGTCAGATGCTAATCAGTGCTGTGCAGAAGGCTGTTAACAGGGTGGTGTGTTAAGGCCTGTTGGTGGAGACCGTAGGTTGTGGTCCAGGGAAGACTGCTGTGATATTTAAGCCAAGATTAAAGGATACAAAGATAGGGGCAGAAGGAGCAGCCAGTGCAAAGGCTGCCCAAGTGACTTTGGCAAGAAGGGAGAGTAGGTGGATGGGACTAGAGAGGCAGGCTGGGGCTCTGTCGTTTGGCTGGGCTAAAGCCCAAAGAATTTCTTGTAAAAGAGATGGGAGGGCTGGCGTGGTGGCTCAGCAGTTATGGTGCTTGCCCGGCATGCAGGAGCATATGGGTTCGAACCCCAGCACCCACATACACAGCTAAGTGTCAGAGCAAAATAAAGCCACGTGACAAACTCCATAAAAATTGATTCTCTCTGTCTCTCACAGTCCTTCTCTCTTTAAAAAAATAATAAAAATAAAAAAGATGGGAAGTCACTAAAAGCTTTTGAGGACTTGGTGCTCACAGGGAAGAGGTGGGAATCAGGCATTTGGGGACGTTATTAGAGGCAGGACCAAAGGCAATCCTGATGGGTTGTGGTGTGAGAGGGAGGGTCATCCAGGACAGTTCTTCAGTTCCTGACTTGAGCACATGAACAAATGGTGTGACCATTATGTTGGGAAGTTCAGGCTGGTGACTGGGAAATTGAGGTTTCTGAGTTGTCCATGTCAAGATTTAGTTGCCTGGTGTTGGACAGGGCTGGAGGTGCTAAGGAAGCCATTGTCAGATTTAAGCCTGAAATTTCAGAGGGATGCCTTGATTTAATCCATCTTCATCTCAGTTCCCCTCTAGTCCTGGGAATCCAGAGATTCAAGTGAACTACTGATCTGTCGGCCCCCAGCAGGGCCAAGATAAGGGTGAATAGGGAGGACACTGCTCTTGATTCCTTTCTTATATCTGCCAATGAACCAAGACCACCTTGGACTACCCCCAGCTAGAGAGGTGAGTTGATTAGACAAACTTGACCTTCTTGAGACCAGGCCCATCTGGCTGCTGTAGCAACTTTGGAGGTCAGCTGTTCAGGTGATCATTTGCCTATCCTAACTAGCCCTGTGTGTGAGAGGCTAGACCCCCACCCTGAAAGAACTCCATCATAGCTTAAAATGCTCTTTCAGAGAGCCTGGGAGCCACTCACCTCCATCATCACTGGTTAGTTGTGTGTCCCTAGGCAAGCCCCATCACCTTTCTGTATCCTTGGCCTCCCCATTATAGCAGTTGGAGTAACTCTCTGAGCCTCTGTCCTTCCCTGGCAGAGATCTGTGAATATGAAAGAGAACCGGGCCATGCCCGTCATACTCTCAGCAGAGCCCAGTGTGCCTTCAGCTTCAGTTCAGGCAAGGCAGCCAGAATGTAGGGATGGGGTAGAGGGGAGGGGAGGCTGCTGTTCCTGTAGGGGTTGCCTGTGGCTCCTGCTTTACTCCTACTCTTGGGAACTTAGGCTCTTGGTGCTCACTCCTGGTAGGCAGGCATCACTTCTGGGTGTCATTCTGCAGGGAGAAGAGGCGGCAGCCATTGCTACCACCAAACCATCCTCCAGGTTCAGGGCTCCTCGATGCCAAGCATATTAGGGGATAATTAAGTAAAAATAGGCCTTCCGACCAGTGTAGCTCATTAAGGCCTAATTAAGTTAATTAGTTCCAGGTGTGGATGGTGAGGCTCAAGTGAGGCAGCGGCTGTTGTTTGCTGTAATTGCATTTTCGCGGCAGCAGTGGTATTGACGGTAATGGTATGGCAGAGGCGGCAGCTTCCTCGGAGGCCTGGAAGCTTGCCAGGATGTTCAGGAGACTGCCACTGAGATGGGAAGGCTAGGAAGAAACAGTGGTGTGGTCGGAGGCCACCCACAGAGTCTGGAGGTTCAAGGTCTCTCAGACCCAGGGAGACCAACGCACACTTGCCTGCTCTCTGCATGAGTGGTGGTGGTGGTGATGGCTAGTTCTTTGGACTCAGGTTTGATTTTCTCACACCCCATTTCAATACCCCCCTAAAAACTATAAAGTAGCTTTGCCTAAAGGGAAAATTTAACCCACAAGGAGTGGGTGAGACTCCAGGAATCTACCCCAATCACCTCCATTATTTGGCTTGAGTCCTTAATTCTTGTGCCTTCTGGTAAGTCCATGGATCTTAGGGATGTCCTCTCTTTGTGGTTCATGCAGGAGTGGGGGCTACACAAGTTGGGTGCTGCTGCAGAGAACCCACTAGCACAATCACTCTTGCCTCAAACACCTCCCTGAACTTACTTTCTGCTGTGACTTTCAGACCCCACACTGACTGAGCACCAGCCTGCTCACACCCTCATTTATTCATTTAGCTTTCATTCACTGAATGAATGGCATCTCCTTCTTGCCAGGCAACAGGGTTGGGGGTTATAAGGTAGTCAAGATGGGCTGGAACCTGCTCTTAATACCTCTGGGCTTTTTAAGCAGACACACACATTAATGGCTTTGGCCATACAATTTGTGTCAATGGGCACCCAAGGGTGCTTAACTCAGATTTGGGAAGAAAGTGAATACAGTGTAGGTGATGAGGGGACAGGGCATGTGTCAGGAACTGAAAGGGTACCAACTGGGAAGAGTGAGGAGCCATGGAGGAGTCTAAGCAGGGATACTGGGTAGAAAAAGAATTGGCAGTGGAGATTCAGAGGCACAGGAGGAGGTGGCCAGGGCTGCAGCTGTGGATGGATTTGAGGGATATTTAAGTGAACTGGGGGGACTTGGTGCACTGGTTGAATGCAAGAGATAGGGAAAAAGGAAGCTCTCAGTTCTCCATGGAGGGGCCTCTGTAGTAGGTTTAGGCTTTGAGACATCCCCAAGAGGGCTGGGACTAGGGTGAAGCAAGTGAAGCACCTGGTATACAAAGTTTGGGGTACTCGTACCCAATCTTTAGTTCCCATGTTCTGTCACAGTTTACCTGAAATTTCTCATTAAGACAGATACATCTTGGATGCATTCTTGAAAATGTGGTAAAAGGGAATATTTATGGGCAGGGTGTGACCACATGGGTCCTTCACCTGGGAGGTACAGTCTTCTCTGCTGTTCAGGGAGCCAACTGAACATGAAGCAGGTCGGGTCTCATTCTCTGCACAGCTACTCTGTGTTGCCAGACCAAGTGTACCTGCTCACTTCCTAGCAGTCCAATTAAGTTAAGAGACAGGTGTCAAGGCAAGGAAGAAATCTTTATTGGAAAAATTGGCTTATTGAGAAGATAGAAGACTCTTGTCCAAAGTCCGTCTTGCCAAAGACGGATTTAGGGGTGGTTTATATAGGAGATGGATGATCACAGACTGGTGGCTGGTTTCTTGCAGACGGAGGTTTGTGGCCAAATGAGACAATCTGATTCTAATAGCCTAATCATGAGATGCTTTTCAGTTCTGCATATCTCAAGAACAAAGATCAGACTTGTTCAGGCTATTCTTGATGCTAATTATTCTTCTGATGTCCATGGTGATGGGCTAAAGGAGGTAGATACCATGAGGCCCCTTTGGTGACCACCAGACTCACAATGATGAAATAAAACACACCTCACCTAATTATTGTGGAAACCAAGGGTCAGGCATGAGATCTTGTCAGTATGCTTGGCTTCATTTCTCCACTGTCAGATTATCAGTCCATAATCTTGTCAGATTTGTGTTAATGTCTCAAACTGGCTAATTCCTGCTGATTTTGGGTAGCACAAGGGGAAAACAGAATGGAATAACCTGAAGGGTCTTGAATGCTGGTAGCTGTTTGGAGGTGAAGTTTAAATCCAGACTAAACCAGCACTTGGTCTCTGAAGGCAAGTTGGTACAGAGGCTCATTGGATGGAAATCTAGACCTAGAAGAAGCAAACAGCTGCATATGATTAATTGACTTAAATTCTGAACATATTTGACAAGACTTTTTTGATATTCAAAGTGAGGAGACAAGGTACTTACTGTTGATACCTGAAAAGTTCTCCTGAACAGAATTTTGAGTGGGCTTAATTTCAGGACACTTCAGGGAGACACCCTAACACTGAGCAGGGCAAGGCTCTCTTCCTGAAAAATCTTATCAAGTTTTTTGTTTTGTTTTTCTGTGGTGCTGGGGATTGAACCCAGGGCCTGTATATGCTGGGCAATTGCTCTACCACTGAGCTACATCCCCAGCACTTATTATTTTTCAAAATTTGAGACAGGGTCTCACTAAATAGCCTAGGCTGGCTGTGATTTTGTGGTCCTCTGGCCTTAACCTCCCAAGAAGTTGAGATTACAGGATTCAGGGCTAAAGTTAAATTTTTAAAAAATTTTTATGAAACTGCAATTTATCTTTCTGTCTTTCTGGTGAACTGGTATCTCCAAAATGAATGAAGTTGCCATTTCACTCTAGACAGAACTTGGCAGTCAAATGGGGGACTTAATCTCTTTTAATAAAATCCTGATTACTTCTGTTGCCTTTTCCATATGGATGGGATAAGTTTCTAGCCTCATCCCCTTAGATGGTGTCTATCTGCACTAAAATATCTTTATACTTTCCAGAAACTTTTGGCAGTTGGGTAAAGTCTATTTGCCAATCCTCAAGAGGGCCGATTCCATCCCTTTTGGAGTTTTCTCAGTTTTGGATTGTTGTTTGCACATATTATACAGCCTTCGTTGATCCATCCTCTGGACCATCCTCTGGATAGTTCTTAACAGGTATGGGGCCACCAGTACAAAAGCAGGTACTTTCCTGAAAATATTTTACAACAGGCAGACTAATGGTTTGGGCAGTAGCTCATTGCCCTATACATTTAATTTTCACTTAGTATCTTTATTCCTATGGATGAATACCCATTCTCTGGTCCTCTCTTTGTCCTTTTTAATATTTTGAACCTAAAATCAGAGAAGTCTATGTAAGGGATTAGAGAACCCATCATCTCAGTTCTCTTTGCGACTTGCTTCACCATTATGTTAACCAAGTAATTTCCTCTAATAATGTGAATGTCACCCTTTTAGTGTCCTGGGCAGTGCAATATGGCCACTGCTAAAGGGAATGAGACCACTCCAGCAAGGTCAAAATTTCCACTGGGTATTTAATATCTTTATTACTAGTGTTAAGTAACTCATTCTGTCACTAGATGGCCCCACGAAGAACCAGAGATGCATACCTGGAATCCATGTTTTAATCGTGTTCCTGGTAGACAGTTATAGTGCCCTGTCAATGTAATGAATTCCATCTGTGCCAATGTCCTGGGTGATAAGGGCACCTCTGTCACCTGTTCAGACATTAGCACAGCATGTCTTGCATGTTGGCATCCTTGTTCCACAAGACTGTATCCATTGAAGAGCTCTATTGTTAGTCTGCTTTATGTCACTGTGACCAAAATAACAAGACCAACTTGGAGGAGAAATAGTTTTTTTTGGGCTCACATATCAAGGATTTAGTCCATGTCAACTGACTTCATCACTTTGGAGTAAGGTGAGGCAGAACATCATGGTGGAAGGGCAGTGATAGAGGACAGCTATTCAGCTCATGGGGGCCAGGAAGCAGAGAGAGAGGTAAAGAGGATTCAGGGAAGATGAACCCTTCCAGAGCACATTTCTGGTGACTCACATCCTCCAGCTATGCCCCACCCAATCAGTCCTTTCAAACTAGGATTGACTGATTAGGTGACAGCAGTCATAATTCAATCATTGCATCTCTGAATATTTCTGCATTAACACAGGAACTTTTGGGAGACACCTCATATCCAAACCATAACAAGCTCCCAATCCAGTTGTTCCAGTGGTTGATCTACCTGTTCAGATCTTTTGGAACAGAATAAGCCTACAATTTCTATACAGTTAGGCTCTAGGGTGTGTTTGTCTTGGCTTAGGAGCAGAGTGGTGGGATTTAAAGTAGTAGCCACCTGACATTTTATATTCAGGTTGTCTAGCAAAATATCCTGATATTTGCCATTCTTGCAACTGTTTTCCAATAGCCACCTTTCTTCTCTAAAGGAGTCAGTACCTAGTAGGGAACAATCCCTACCACTGCTTATCCCATGGTAAATTTTTTAGCATCAGGTAAAATGTCACAAGTGGTAGTTGCAGCTCTCAGACAAGAGGGCCTCCTTTTATAGGTTATTCTAGCTGTTTGGATTAGAAGCAGTTGGTTGGGGCATATCCCTTAGCATCTGGATCAGCACTCTCCTGCTTACAAACTTGGATCTGTTCAAAGGGGTCAGAGTCCAAATCCTTAAAGGCCTCATCCAGTGGGTGCTGTATTAGCCCATAATCAGGGACTTACATCTCTGTCCAAATAAAGTGGGAGAGTTTTTGCTTGTTCTTCTTGGGGTTCCACATGCTCCTGTATTGAACCTTCCCTTCTTATAGGTTTCAGGTAGTACCAGTCCTGCTTTTGTCTCGTATCCCCAGAAGGGCCATCTGTAAACTTAGGGATTGTTCTGGAGGAACTAGTATATTAGAGCTTAGTTGGGGCAAAAGTCCTTGTGCATTTGGTTTGCAGAGAAGATCTTGGCCTCGGAGCAGAGTGGGGCATTCCAGCATTGAAAGAGAGCTGTGTTTCATTGTCAGTTCCCCTATCTTGACACTCCAGTGGCTGCAGAAATGAATGGTCCTGGATTTCTCCAGAGTCCCTGGTAACCAGAGTCAACTTACAGGTGGCATGAATAAAAAATAAAAAGTTGATTAGTTTGTTTCCCATTGTCAGTTGCCCACAGGACTCCTGTGGGAAAATATGGATTGGGTGGCTTCAAATTCAAAGGCGCCTCTGGGCCCCTTAAGTCCTCAGGAAGCTCCTTGACCAAATTGGGTTCCTGGTTGGTGTGGGAGGCTGAAACCCCTCTTCTCTTTTTAACTTCCTTATGAAAATTTATCTTCACATGTATAACTAACTTTGTCTCTCTTTTCCTATTTACTGGTTTGTTTCTGCCTTATTTTCTTCCTTAACTTTACATTTTGAAGCAATCCTTACAAAATTTCTGAATTTAGACAAAATTACTTTTTTCTTAGTGAAATAATAAATTTTATACTTTTCTTATAGTTTTCTCATCAAAACAGCTTAATTTCTGTTTATATTCTTTGCATATAGAATTATACCTGTAAACTAACTTTCTTTCTTTCTTTCTTTCTTTCTTTCTTTCTTTCTTTCTTTCTGTCTGTCTTTTTTATTTAAAGAGAGGAACAGTGAGAGAGAGAAAGAGAGAATCAGTTTTATTTAGTTTTTTTAATGTGGCTTTTGTTGCTCTGACATCCATTGTGTATATGGTGCTGGGGTTTGAACCTGGGTCCTAGTGCATGCCAGGCAAGTGCTCGAACTGCTAAGCCACAGCTTCAGCCCCTAAACTGTTTTCCTATATACCAGCAATTTATGAAAACACATTTATTAATTGGCACATACATATTGCTTTCCCAAGAGTATTTGAGTTTATATTAAGCAATTGATGTTTCAGTATTTCAATTTACTTAGAAATGACTCAGATTTTTTAACTACAGTATAATTATAAATCTTTATCCCATTTATATTTATTTAATGTGTTCATTTTTAATGATTATTCTTAGATAACTTATGAAAACAGCAGACAAGCATAAGTCATCATTTCAAGTCATTTCTTTGTCAAAGAAAAACCCTGTAAGTTGCTATATTTGAAACACAAAGAAGTACCCATTATATTGTATTTTCATTTACATATTTGTTCTTAGATCTTAAACATATAACAGACATGAAATTTTAGTCCTGAACACCTTGGATTCAAGCAACTTGGGAGGCTGAGGCAGGAGGATTTCAGGTTCATAGTCAACCTCAGCAAGTTAGAGAGGCAACTTAGCAAGACCCTGTCCGAAAATAAAATATAAAAAGGCAGGGGACCTGGGGATGTGGTTTGGTGGTTAAGTGCCCCTGGGTTCAGTTCCCCTCTCTGCAAAAATGTGTATTTTCCTGACTGGCCAGAAGCCCAGGCAAAAATACGATAATTCTAAGGCATTTATTTTAATTTTACCAACAAATTTAAATTAACTCATTTTAATTAAATGGCATCTGAGTTAATATAAAAGTCTTAATTTGGGGCTGGAGCGGTGGCTCAGCGGTTTCGGCGCTTGCTTGGCAAGCACGAGGACCCGGGTTCAAACCCCAGCACCACGTACACAACTAAGTGTTGGAGCAACTAAGGCCATGTGAAAAACTAAATAAAGTTGTTTCTCTCTTTCTCTGTCTCTCTCACTGTCCCTCTCTCTTAAAAAAAAAAAAAGTCTTAATTTATGCAATCAGTTTGTAAAAATATAGTTGAATCTGGGGCTGGAGCGGTGGTTCAGTGGCATTGCGCTTGCCTAGCATGAGTGAGGATGTGGGTTTGAATCCCAGCACCATATACACAACCAAGTCTCGTAGCAATGAAAGCCACATGAAAAACTGAATAAAACTGATTCTTTCTCTCTCTCTCTCTCCCTCTGTCACTGTCCCTCTCTCTCTTTAAAAATAAATAAATTAATTAAAAAAAAACCCCAGCCAGGCGCAGTGGTGCACATGTGTAATCACAACCACCCTGGAGGCAGAGGTGGGAGGATTGCAAGTTCAAAGACAGCTTCAGCAACTTAGTGAGATCCTGTCTCAAAATAAAAATAAATGAATAAATAAAAAGGTTGGGGATGTGGCACAGTGGCTAAGTGTCCTTGGGTTCAATCTCCCATATCAACAAAACAAAAAAATCACCCAAAAAACAAAGAGGTCACAGGCAGCCTTTGCCAAAGCTCTTCCTGAGAGTTCTGGAGGTAATTTCCTGGGCCCACCTAAATCAATAGAAAATCGTCTCTTGCTTAGACACGGGTGTGGCAGGTGTGGGGCACGTAAACTTAACTCAGATCATGTATCCAGAATGTGCCCAAGTGGGCTATTGGTTGGAACATGGAATAGACATGGAGCTTTCCATCCCTGCTTTATGTGCACAAGCACGTGAACACATACGCACCCAAAGGCAGCTCAGGCACAGACACAAAACTGGGTACAGGGTCCAATACCTACTGCATCTGCTTAAGAGTAACAAGTTTCCAATGGCAAAAGCCTCATGGCACAGAGGGGATTTTGCTTGTTATTCTTTCCAGCTCCTAGAGAATGCAAACCTCTAGGTTCTTTTCTGAGGAGGTTACCACAGGTCAGGACGCTGCAGTGGCAAAGGCCTGGGGCTGCGAGGCAGGGCAGCCTTTAGGGGGTATCAAGTAATCTAGGGAGCCAGGGGACAATGCTGAGAGAGCAGAAGATATGTACAGAGGAGGCTTCTCTTTTTCTCACTCCAGCTGAGCTGGGGAGGTTGATTGTTATTGTACCCCACTTGTTTTTTGTGCACTGGGGCTCTGGGAGGATGTGGGACTTGCCTAAAAGTCACACAGCTGGTGGGGCCTGTGTTAGGATGGGTGACAGGAGGCTTTTTCCTTTGAGGGATGCCAGCGGGTGGGACAAATGTAGGCTCAGTTTGGTGGCCTGATACCTTGAGACCCTAGACTCCCAATATGTCTGAGTCTGTCACTTGCTGTCTGTGAGTGTGGTCTGGAATGGGGCCTAGTGACTCAGTTTTTCCAGTTGTACAGAGAAGTTAATGAATTCTTGTTAGGTCCATGTTAAGTCTCCCAGAACCACAGTGCACTCAAGGAGAGGGGGTGGTCCACAGCTTCATTCACAGATGGGTAAATGAGGCCCGAGATGGGACATGAGTGCCTGGGGCCCAGGTCACTCCCAGGACAGTAGACTCAGCTCTGATAATGTGGCTAAGCAACCAGAGAGGAAGCTTCAGGGGGTTGCTGCCCAGGAAAGGCTGGTGTTTTTGCATCTTCAATTTTCTTTAACCTAACCTCCAGCCCTTCTTTGCCTTGGATTCACAACTTTACCCCAGCTGAAGCAAGGCACCCTTCCCCCCAACCCCCAATTATGATTGGTCACAAAAGCTGGACCATGACCAGACAAAAGGACAGGGATGGAAGTGCTGGTTGTCATGGCAACCTGGCAGGGTTGCTGGGACCCAGGGGAGGGGCCTGGCTGTGTGCCTGAGCCCAGGCATCCTGACGACCTCAGAGCATGAGCCAGGGTGGTCCAGGGCCCACAGGAACCCCCCTCCTGCCCTGGGCCCACGTGAGCTGGGCGTACAATGACAACCTTACCCCCTCCATGGGCAGCACCTGCTCCCTGGGACTTGCTTGGTGGCCCCATTGTCCCGCACCTGCTGTCCCACCACCTGCTCCCTATTCTAGGAACTCTCCCCATGGCACTCCCCATCTATCCCCAGGCCCAGCTGCCTGCTTTGAGAGCCAACCAGGAAGGGCTGTAGAACCAGGAGAGGTGGCAGGGAGGGCCTCAGGCAGGGACAGAGGTTCCATTTGCCACACACAGACACACTCTGTCTGACCAGCAGTGTGTGTGCTCAGAGCAAGTCCCCTCATCTGTGAAATGGGAGCAGTCATTCTTGCCTTCAGGGCCTCCAAGTGTTCCTATGCTTGGAACGAGATCTGAGGCCAGCATGTCTCCAGAGTTGGTTCATGGTGGACATCCAGGCTGGGAAGAGATGAGGGAGAGGCATATCTTGGGTGACACTCTTATGGCCACCTTTGATAGATCACAAGGAAATCTGAACTCCTTCCTGTACACTGAATGTTCACTGCAGGGGATGGAGATGATATTTCTCAGAGTCCCCTGAAGGATACACGGGGAACTGGTATTGTAGGTCTATGTTATGGAGAAATGGCAGCTATGTTACAAGATTTTATTTTATTTTTTTGGCACTGGGGACTGAATCCAGGGGCACATCCCTGAGCTACATCCCCAGCCATTTTTATTTATTTATTTATTTTTAAAGAGTTTACTAATTTCTTTTAAGAGTTAGGGGGAGGGGGATGTCAATTTTATTTATTCTTCTTTTTTTGTTTGTTTCTCTGACACTTAGTTGTATATGTGGTACTGGGGTTTGAACCCTGGTCCTTGCACATGCCAGGCAAGTGCTCCAACTGCTGAGCCACCACTCCATCCCCCTTTTTATTTTTTGATACAGGGTCTTGCTAAGTTGCTTAGGGCCTTGCAGATTTGCCCAGGTGGGCCTTTAGCTTTCACTCCTCAATGCCTCAGCCTTCTGAGTTGCTGGGGGTATAGGCATGCACCACTGCCCCCTCTGTTGCAGGATTTTAATTAGCCCAAACATTTTTTTAAATTTGTTTGACTATAGTCTTACATATTAGGAGGAATCGTTGTTACATATGCATGCATATATGGATATTGGCAAAGTAAGTTAAGGCCGATCCTAGTCCAGGATCTCCCTGCTTCGTCCACTCCCCGCTCTCATGTCTCCTCTGTATTACCCCCATGTTATAGATAGAAATAAGCATATACATGTATAAGAATTTTTGAAATTTCTGAGTTTCTCTGCCTGCCTGTGTATAGTTGAAGCCCAAACATTTTGATTGACATTAGAAATACCTGGAAAAATTTGACACTAATGTTTACACTTTTCTGAGGCAGATATAACTAGTGAAACATGTCTAGCATTTTTTATAGCTGAAAAGAATCAAATAGGCCTAGCTAGAGCAATTCTGTCCAGTGACATACTGGAGTGATGTAATGGTTCTGTATAGGTGATGATAGTGATGATGGAGGTAACTGTGGTGGAAGTGGAGGTGGTGGTAATAGAGGTGGTGATGTGGAGAAGGTGGTAGTAGTAGAGGTGGGGATGGTGGTGGAGGTGAAGGTAGTGCTGGTGGAGGTGGTAGAGGAGAGGGTGATGGTGGTGGTGGTGGAGTTGGTAGTGATGGTGGTGGAGGAAGTGGGGGTGGTGCTGGAGGTGATGGAGGTGTTGGAGGAGTGGATGTGGTGGTGGAGGTTGGGATGATGGAGATGGTGGTGGATGTGGTTGTGGTTGTAGTTGTAGGTGGGGTGGTGTAAAGTTGGTATGAAGACTGGTATGGATAAGGGTGGTGTTTGGAATATTGTGAGTATGGGAGTGGAGGTGGTGGAGATGATGGTTATGGAGGTGGTGACAATGAAGAAGATGATAATTATGATGGGATGGTAGTCATGGTAATGGTTATGATGAAGATGGTGGACAACGTGATATTAATGATGCTCTTAGTGGTGGTAGTGGTGACAATGGCATTTGTGTGCAGGTGATGGTGGTGGTGGTAGCAGTAGTGATGGTGATGGTAATGGTGGTGGTGGTAGTAGTAATGATAGTGTTGTATGCAATACTGGTGATGATGAGCCAGCTTTATAGAGAAGTGGCCCCTTCCAAGTAGCAAAGAGCCCAGAAAAGGGGGTCCTGTTATGGGGCAGGTGCTATGAAAAGCACTTTTTATGCAGTGGTTCACTTAATTTTTATAATGTCCCTTTGAGAAACATTGCAGCTGTGAAAACTAAGGCTTACAGAGGATAAATGAATAATGCCTACTGTCATACTTTGTCTTAGCCTGCATCTCTGAGAGAGGAGGTAGTTTACTTTGGCAAGTGATCTCAGGGAACATAAATGGAGAGAGGAAAAACTAATTCCTGGGAGGATTTTTTTTTTTAACTGGCATCACTGTGGGCAACAGGACCTCCCACTTTTTCTCATGGAGGCTTCTGAGGAGCTGGGTGGAATGTTCCTCAAAATTGTCTGAGATACAATGTGATGATTTTGTTATTATTTCTGGGTCCAAGGGTGTGAGTGATTGGTGGGGTCCTACAGTAGTTGCAAGCATCTTCTGCCTTGTATAGTCCTTGGGTAAGAAACCAGCACATACGCAGGGAACTGAGGTGTGTTGCTGTCACTTCACCCCTGCATGAAGGTGGTGAGCCAAGATGTGTCCCAAACACATGGCTTTTAGGTGATAGGAAGGGATTTAAGCCATATTTACCAAATTCCAAACTCCCGTCTTCTTTCCGTTCTCTCACGCAATCAGGGAAGGACCCACAGAGCATATCATTTTAATTTATGACTTATAAAAACAAAACAAAACAAAAACAAACCCAAGTAACGGTCCCCAAAGTTCAGTTTCTTGCTGCAATGGCTGCCGGTCTGGCCTCCCATGCACTCCAGATAACTTGCTTTGCACCTGTGTGGGCTCATGATGGCCACTAGGTGGCACTAACACACCTTCAGCTGCTTTGAGACAAACGTGGGTTGGTAAGTCAGAATGGAGGATGCATTTTGGCAACCATCAAGTTCTTTATTGAAAGAGCAAGTAACGTTTACTAACCCTTAATAAGCAGAATTCTAAAATAATCTTTAGAACATCATGTTGAAGTGGATAACGTATTTTTATTTCTCACTGCTGTCTTTCTATAAAGATGCTGTCTGATGATCTCTCCATTAAAATAACCTACAGTCGTTTTGCAGCTTTTGCAAATAGGCTAGATTTGAGAGTTTCCCCTGTTTAGGCCTCTAGAGAAGGATTTTTTTTTTTTGCCCCGGGATTGAACCCAGAGGTGCCTTACCACTGAGCCACATCATCCCTGTTTTATTTTATTTTGAGACAGTGTCTGGCTAAGTTGCATAGGGCTTTGCTAAGTTACTGAGGCTGGTCTCAATCTTGTGATACTCCTGCCTCAGCCTGTAATCCCTGTTGCTGGGGTTACAGGTGTGTGCCACCATCCCTGGCTAAGACTGCTTTCTTTTTCTTTTTTTTCAAAGAGAGGGACAGTGAAAGAGAGGGACAGTGAAAGAGAAAGAGAGAATCAATTTTATTTAGTCTTTTCATTGTTCTGACACTTTGTTGTGTACATGGTGCTGGGGTTCAAACCCATGTCTTGCGCATGTCAGGTAAGCTCCAGGCAAGTACTAGGCAAGCACTTGAACCACTGAACCACTGCTCCAGCTCCCTAAGAAGGCTTTCTTTCTTTCTTTTTTTAATGTTATTTTTTTATTGGTGCATTATAGTTGTACATAAATTTTTAAATTGTCACAATGGTACATATTTATGAGGTACAATATAGTAATTCTATACATGTTGTGATATTTAGTGATCAAATTAGAGTAATTAGCATTTCTATCTCCTTAAACATTTATCATTTCTTTGTCATAAAAATCTTCAAACTGCTGTCTTCTAATTTTTTTTATTGTCCAGAGAGAACATTTTTTTTCCTGCCCCCCCGCCTCCTTCCCACCCACTGCCCCTGCCACATATCTATGGTTCCCCTAGATTATGTGTTGCTAAGTCTTTGCTGGGTCTAGTATATGAGTTTGACAACCTTTACCCAAGGCTGGGTATTGCTCTAGCCTTCACAAATCAGGAAAAACCTTCCACCCTTGAGTGTCTGGATTTGGCAAATTTTGCTCAGCATGTCTTCCATTGCCATCCATTTTCCTTCAAAGGCCAGAGTATTGTTGTTTCTAATTGCTGAATAGAATTCAATATATATATATATATACCACAGCTTTTGGATCCATTCATCCAGTGAGGGGCATCTGAGCTGGTTCCATAATTTAGCTCTTGTAAATTGAGCTGCTATGAACATAGATTTTGCTGTGTTGCTGTAATGTGCTGATTCTAACTCCTCTCAGAAAATACCCAGAAGAGGGATAGCTGGATGGTAGGGTAGATCCATTCCTAATTTTTTTTTTTTTTTTTAAAGAGAGAGGACAGTGAGAGAGACAGAGAAAGAGAGAAACAAGTTTATTTAGTTTTTCACATGGCCTTAGTTGCTCCAACACTCAGTTGTGTACGTGGTGCTGGGGTTTGAACCTGGGTCCTCGTGCTTGCAAGCAAGCGCCGAAACCACTGAGCCACCGCTCCAGCCCCCATTCCTAATTTTTTGAGGAGTCTCCACATTGCTTTCCAGAATGGCTGTACCAGTCTGCAGTTCCACCAACAGTGTGCTAGAGTTCCTATCTCCCTGCGACCCCTCTAACATCTGTTATTGTTTTTATTCTTCATCTTTGCCAATCTGATTGAGTGAGGTGAAATCTTAATGTAATTTTGATTTGCATTTCTCTGATTACTAGTGACTTAGAATACTTTCTCATGTATTCATTGGCTTGCTTGATTTCCTCTGTTGAGAAGTTTCTATTTAGCTCTCTGGCCCATTTATTGATTGGATTGTTTGTGTTTTGGGTATTAAGTTTTTTTAATTCTTTGTAAATTTTGGATATTAGTCCCCTGTTGGAGAAATCACAGGCCATGATTATCTCCCATTCTGTAGGTTGCCTCTTGACAATCTTGGCTGAACAAAAGCTTTTTAGTTTAATGGCATCCCAAACTCATTGATTTTTTACTTTAATTCTTTCGATTTGGGAGTCTTGTTGAGAAAGTCTTTGCCTACTCTCAAATGCTGGAGTGTTGGTCCTAATTTTTCTTCTAGCCATTGTATGGTAGCTGGTTTAATTCCTAGTTCCATGATCCATTTTGATTTGATTTTTTTGTGCAAGGCAAGAGATAAGGATCTAATTTCAACTTTCTGCTAGTGGTTTTCCATTTTGTCCAGTACCATTTGTTGAATAGGCTGTCATTCCTGTATGTTATATTTTGCCCCCCTTTGTCAAAGATCAAGATCAGGTATTTAGAGATTTGTGGGTTTGTCTCAGAGTTTAAGAAGGCTTTCTTGGGCTGGAGCAGTGGCTCAGCAGTTCTGACGCTTGCCTGGCAAGCACAAGGACCTGGGTTCAAACCCCAGCTCCATGTACACCATTAAGTGTCAGAGCAACTAAGGCCATGTGAAAAACTAAATAAAGTTGTTTCTCTCTTTCTCTGTCTCTCTCACTGTCCCTCTCTCTTTAAATAGAAAAAAAGAAGGCTTTCTTGAAGTGTGCACCAATGTCCACTTATGTGAGAATCTCTTTGGTTATTTGGGATGCAGATTCCTGGGGTTCTTCCCAGACCTGCTGTGTCAGCCTCACTGGGAATTTGCATTATTGACATACGCACCAAATAATTTTATGCAGCCTTACTTCTGACTCTAAATTTCTACTCTAGGTTATAATCTTGCTCTGAAGGGCTAGCTCATTAGGAATCTATCCTTAACTGGCTCACTTATCCAATTGGTACTAAAATCCTCTGCATCAAGTTATACATACCAACATTTGCAAGGCTGCCATTTGAGCCCTGCTCTTCTCCTCTTCAGCATGTATTCTCAGAATTTTTCATGAGTGAGGGTTGATCACCAGCTGGGCCTCCTGATTCTCGTACTTAGAACCTCCCTGAGCCAGAGTGAGGAAGGTCACTTGCCCTCAGGACAGTCTGACTAATGGCCACACAGCTGGAGGAATTTTAGCTACCCTGGTATTGCAATTTATATTGGGTCAACTCATCCAAGTTGGGAGTACATACTTCAGAATTTCCTTGCCTGCATAGCATTGTCTAGTGTGGGCCTCATGCGACATTTTGAGTGACAACCGGAAGGCAGAAGTGAGCTAGCATCTTTAATACTTGGGAGGTGGTATGGGGCACTGATTGCTGTGCTAACCATACTGCTTGCTCATTGCTGGCTCATCTGGTAGAAGTGGGCAGCAGCAGGGCCCATGTCCACTTTGTTTCTGCTGAATCTCTTTCTTTGCTTTGTTAGCTCCTGGGCATCATGTGTGTTTGCCTCTGAAACAAAGGGTATCAGCTTCGCCCATAGGTCACTCACATCATCGAAGACCCGGAGGTGGTCATAGGTTCTGGCTCAGTCTCACACATGCAGTTTGTCCTACTCTCTCCCACCTCACACCCATCTTTCCTCCTCCATGCCCAGCTCCTGCTGACTTGTCCCAGCACCAGATGCAGAGACAGCTACTTTACTCCAACAGTTTATCCAGCTCTCACAATTGTGCAAGATCAGATCCCTTTAATAAAGCCTCTATATTTTCTGTTCTTCCTAGTGGTCCCTCTGATCAAACCCTGACTGATACATGCTTGGAGAAAAACAACACAATCAGGAGAATCTGGTATATATGCACACACACTGATTTCTTATGACTAAAACGGTTTCCTGAGTCTACTGTCACCATTATACATTGAACGATTTGTCATAATGGATAGAAGGACCTTTCAACTGATACCTTGTTAAGTGACTTGATTAACCACGTTAACATTCCATGAGTGCCTGTCATGCCCCAGGCGCTGTACACGAGATGCCAAGTCTATGGAAAGATTTGCGACCTCCATCTGAATTGGCAGAAGAAAAAGTGGGGCAAGGGCTTTAGAGGACATAATAGACTTCCTAGTTTTGATTTTGCTCTGTCAGATCTAGTATTTGTTTCTTGGTTCCAGGAGGAAGTCCCAGGAAAAGTCCAGGCCCCAAACCATAACTGCTGAAACCAGTGCATTGGCCAAACACTGGCTCTGTGGAACCAGAGGACAGATCCTATTTCTGTGTGCTAAGGGGAGTGAGGGAGGGTCTGACCTCACTGGATGCTAACTCCTCTGCCCACACCCCAATTTTCCTCCTCCTCCTTTTTGTGGTACTAGGGATTGAACCCACTGAACTACATGCTCAGTTCTTTTTTATTTTTATTTTTTTAAAGAAAGAGGGACAGTGAGAGTGAGAAAATCAGTTTTATTTGGTTTTTCATGTAGCCTTTGTTGCTTTGACACTTTGTTACGTATGTGGTGCTGGGGTTTGAACCCGAATACTCATGCATGCCAGGCAAGCACTGTAACTGATGAGCCACTGCTTCAGCCCCTGTATTTCTTATTTTGATACAGGGTCTCACTAAGTTGCCAAAGCTGGCCTTGAACTTGTGATCCTCCTGCTTCAGCCTCCCCAATCACTGGGATTTATAGGCGTGTGGCCAAGGTGCCTGGTTCTGATTCCCTTCTTCTGATGGGAGTAGGCTGTATGAAGGTGAGTCCATCAACTCTGTCCTTCTTTCCATATATTCTTGCCAAGAAAAGTAGTTAACACTGCTTTTGCTATTATTAATTATTCCCTAGGGTTTTCATAAGATTTTTGCTCCTCCTTTTTTCTATGAAGAGTCAAGATTAAGATGGTTTGGACAACTATAGGATATTTTGCTTTTTGTCACAGTTATTAGAACTTACAATAAAGTAAAAGAAATATTTCTACAGAATTACCAGTTGGTGAACTTAGCTTTCCTGAATTGAAGGTTGAGTCAGTCACAGCTGTTTAGCATTGGAAGGGATTGCACAAGCATGGGAAACATTTTCTTCATTTGCCCTTTCCAGATTAAGACTTAAGTGGTGAAAAAAGATTAGTACAGCCTTCTTCTAGGCCTTCCTTGGCAAAAGATATGTCAGTTTTGCCAATAAGCCTACAGTCTAGAGCTTTCTAAAGCCATAGGTATGGATGTTACCTTTGTAATATATGTGATCGCCAGGAAGTTTTTTTTATTTTTTTTTCTGGGAATAATAACTAATACATATTAAACTTTTATGATGTGCCAGGAACTGTACTAAACTTTAAAATACATCATTACAGCTCTAGTAAAATGGTTCTTAGGAACAAATTTCTCACAGATGAAGAAACTAAGGCACAGAGGAGTTAAATAACTTATTCAGATTCAAATGGCTCGCAAGCAGGCTGCTCCTTCCTTTACAGTATCCTTTTCATACTGTAGACTCAGACCAGCAGCATCAGCAGCATCTGGCAACTTGTTAGAAATGCAGTTTCTTAGGCCCCATCTTGAATGCACTGAATCAGAAACTCAGAATGGGTACAAGCAATTGCCTTAAAGTCCTCCTGGTGATTCTGATGTGCGCTGATATTTTAGAGCTACTAGTTCTAGGCAATCAAATGCTAAGATTGACTATGAAGTTCCCAAATGTCACAGGCCACGGGGAGGGGAGAGGCATAACAGGCAGCAACTCTGCAGGAGGGTTGCTATCATTTGGATAAGTGTCCCCCAAAGACTTGGTCCCCAGCTATGGTGGAACCCTTAGGAGTAGGACTGAGTATAAGGAAGTTAGGTCATAGGCTCCTGTGCCGAGGCTTCTGGTAGGTTCTGTTTTTAGTACGTGGCCAAGGTCATGACCACCCTGATTTGGCATATGTATTCAAGGTCATGTGAGCACATACTTGTATAGCCTGCTATCACTGTGTCTTCTTTGGCCTGCATATAAAAGAGAGCTAATGGAAATGGATTATGGAACTGGCTAGGGACTGCTGCCATCTCCTAATAAAATCCCGGCTGTGCCTTGCAGCTTCTTTCAACTGCTGGACCCCCAAACTCTGCTTCCTGGGCCTGAGCCTCTGCACAGCAACCCTTGAAAGGGACATGAAAACATCACCACTCCTCTTCCCGCTCTTTTAGTTTTAATTCAGCATGATATGAAGAGGTTTGCTGCATCACATGCTCTCTGTCGTGATGTACTGCCTTGACAAAGGCCCAGAAGCAGCAGGCCATGGACTGAAACCTGAAATGATAAGCCAAAACAAACCTTTTTTCTCTTTATAAGTTGATTACTTCAGGTATTTTGTTACAATAATGAAAAGCCAACAAAATAAGGGTTCTTGGAAGATCTGGATATGATTTAGGCCCAGAAGGCTAGGTAGAGTTAGGAGAAGTGGAGGAGAGTGAAAAGAATGTGATATAGGAGAAATACAGTAAGTGTGGTAATGGGAGTGGTTTTGGTTTATAAGAAAATGCCAGAGATGGGATTAAGTGAAGCAGAGATGGAAAAAAAAGTTGAGGAAGTAAATGATACTTCATAATAATTTTCTTGTTTGTACTGGTTCGTTTATTCATGTAAGGTGTTTGATTCAGTGAACAGCATGGAGCTGTCATAAATGTCTGAGCAGGTGAGTGATTCGTTTAGCTTAAGAAAGAAGGGAAGACTTTCCCAAGATGGAGCATGAATCTTTCAGTGAGACAAGCAGGGAAAAATTTCAGATTCAAAGCATGAAGCTGTGCACATGTGTGTATGTGTGTGGATAAGTGTGTATACTAGGGCTGGAGCAGTGGCTCAGCAGTTACGGCACTTGCCTTGTACGTACGAGTCTGGGTTCAAACCCCAGTACCACCTACAACGAAGTGTGAGAGCAACGAAAGCCACATGAAAAACTAAGTAAAATTGATTCTCTTTTTCCTCTCTCACTGTCCTCTGTCAAAAAAACACAAAGTAAGTGTGTATACTACTCATGTACTATCCTTAAAGAAGAGGGGGACAGTTAATCACTATGTCCCTGAATGCCCCCTCTATGATCCCCAAAATCTAGCTAAGTTGAAGGAACAATGAGAGCAAGCCTGGGCTAGAATGTCCAGATGTATACCATATCGAAGCACACTGTCTTTCTTTTATGCGTGCTGCAAACGAGAGCAATCAGATATAAAGTTATCTGTAGAAAGTTGCTTTTTGCATGTATGTCAGGACGTTCGCTCCTGGGGCTGCTGGTCATACAAACTAAGTCAGCTAATGCTGCTGCTGCTGTTGCTCCTGCAGCCTAACATAAAATCCCTCTCTCAGTGGCCACTGGAGCAGAACTGAGGGCTCGCTGGAAAGGATGCATGTAGGGGCTGGAGCAACGCCTCAGCAGTTACGGCGCTTGCCTGGCATGCACGAGGACGCGGGTTCAAACCCCAGCACCACATACACAACAAAGTGTTGGAGCAACAAAAACCACATGAAAAACTAAATAAAATTGATTGTTTCTTTCTCTTCTCTCTTTCTCTGTTAAAAAAAATAAAGGATACATGTCACTTGTCCAGCCACCAATGGCTAAAAAACACAAAAACAAAACTCAGGTCAAGGAGGCACTGCTTGGCAAAGCACCGTGAGGGATGGAGGTGCTATCTGTTCAGTCCATCACCACTGGATCTTCCCTGTAAGCACTTTTCAACTGAACTTTATACCTCCCACATCATCTCTGATTATTTTCTGTGGTCTCCTGGCAACCTATTCCCCTGACCTCCCACAGATGGGTTGTGGACATGACAACTGGGTCACGGCAGTCCTTCCGCCAACAACTCCCTGCCGCAGCACTTATGCAGAATCAGGGAGCAGCTAGGATATTGGCTGACTTTCTAAGATAAACCATTTGTGCTTATCTTGCTTGCCCACATTTTTGGGATGAAAGAGCCACTCCAGATCAGTATTAACTTTCATTCTTCTCAGATCTTCCAGCTGTCCTTTAACAATGGTGGCAAGAGTAGAGATGAGGAATAAAACTGTGCTGAGATTCAGTTTCTGAGAATTTCTTAACAAGATACACAAACTGATGCTTGTTCTACTCACAGACGGCAAGAGTAATTTCCACTTCTAAGGAAATGTTAAGTGCAAATGATAATCTCGCAGTCTTTCTCCTTCAAAGACTTGTGAGGAATCATCTTTACATGTTACTTCTGACAGGAAACAACTTGTGATGAAATCTTGGGTTAGGTAGTGGTTTGAAAATACAGAGAGACTAGAGATTGTCAAATGAAAGCATGGAGTTTTTAAGACCTAGTTTTGCTGCTGTGACCTGAACATCAGGATATAGAATCAGACAGCTGTGTAACCTTGGGAAGTCACATTAGAAGATTGTAGAAAGGGTTAGAAATAATGGATGCAAAGCAGATAGCATGCTAGGCTCAATGGAGGGCAAGTCATAACAGTTAGGATTATCTAATATACTTAATAATTTTTCAATCTTCTTAAATTGGGAAGATGCCCCTGTCTTTTCTTTTTTCTTTTTCTGATACTGGGGATTGAACCCAGCAGTGCTTACCCACTGAGCCACATGCCTATCTCTTTTTATTTTTTATTTTGAGACATGGTTGCTTAGGGCCTCACTAAGTTACTGAGGCTGGCTTTGAACTTCTTATCCTCTTGCCTCCACCTCCTGAGTTGCTGGGATTACAGGCGTGTGCCATGGTGCCCGGCCAATGCCCCTATCTTTTTTAGTGGAAAGTCTAGCTCCAGAGTGTTAAAGCTGATTGCAGTGATGGGTTAACCAGACCTGCAGGATAAATTCTCAGAAATAGAATTGCTCAGTGTAAGAGTATATACATTTGAAATTTTGGTAATTATTTTCAGTTGGCCCCTATGGGGATTATACCAATTTACTTTCCTGACAGCTGGGTACCAGTTAGGCAGATGCTTTATGAAAAAAAGCCAAATGACAGCTTCTTTGTGAAAGTTTTACAATTTGTCTTCAAATTCTTTGACACATCTTCCAGTAAGAGGTGGGGTCTATATTCTGTCTCTGAAAATCTGAGGATGTTGGCTGTGATGGCTTTGAGTGATGCAATATGATTGATTTCTGAGGTTGCTCCAGAGGAGGCCATTAGTTTCCACCTGGTTTCATTGGGGTGCTCGCTCTATGGAAAGCAGCTGCCATGAAAGATGTCCTACTGGAGATCACCAACCTAGAAAGCCCAAGTGCAGATACTCCAGCCAATAACACAGCTGAACTCCCAGGCACAGAAAGGATTAATTGGACTCTCTTTTCCTTTGCTTTGGATTCTCCCTTCACAGTGCCTGACACGAGGTCTATCCTCAAATACGTCCTTATCAGAGAAATTCTCCCTGACCCCGATGGAAATAGTAACTTCCATCCACCTCACTGGGCTGCTCTTCTTCACGTCACTATTTGCCATCTGACATGTGCTAAGTTTACTTGTCCTTGCTCTTCCTGATCTTGAATAGAAGCATAGCTAATTATAAATTGACAGTTTATAATTGTATAAATGTATGGGGCATAGAGTGATATAATTTATGAATATAATGTAGAATAATTAAATCAAGCTAGTTAACATATCCATCATCTCAAAAACTTAACATTTTTTGTTATAAGAACATTTGAAACTTACTATCTTAGCAATTTTGAAAAGTACAATACTTTTTTTTTTTTTTTAAAGAGAGAGGGACAGTGAGAGAGACAGAGAAAGAGAGAAACAACTTTATTTAGTTTTTCACATGGCCTTAGTTGCTCCAACACTTAGTTGTGTACGTGGTGCTGGGGTTTGAACCTGGATCCTTGTACTTGCCAGGCAAGCGCCGAAACCGCTGAGCCACCGCTCCAGCCCGAGTATAATACTCTTAATATTATCTTTATCTACCACACTATCCAATAGAACTAAAGAAAATATCCCTCCTGTTAATTGAGATTTTGTATTCTTTGACCATCGTCTCTCCATTTCCCCTACTCTCAGTCCTTTAACCACATTTGACCCTCTACTTCTATGAGTTTGAATGTTTTACTTATTATGTTTTACCAGGGATTGAACTCAGAGGTGCTTAATCACTGACCACATCCCTAGCCCTTTTGTTTTTTTTTTTGAGACAGGGTCTGGCTAAGTTGGTGAGGCAGGCTTTGAACTGCCTCAGGCTCATGAGCTGCTGTGATTATAGGTGTGCACCACCGCACCCAGCCAAATGTTTTAGATTCCATTTATAAGTGAAAACGTGATTTTTGCCTTCCCATGCCTGCTTTTTTTTTTTCACGTGGCATATGTCCTCCAATTCCATTCATGTTGTTATAAATGATAGAATTTTCTTCTTTTTTGGGATCTAAAAAGTATTCCATTGTGTTTGTGCAACATTTTCTTCATTTATGGATAATGATTCTTGAAGTATGGCTCCTGCACCAGCAGCATCAATGTCGCCTGGGAACTGGATAGAAATGCTGATTTCCAGATCCCACCCCCTAAAGGTGAGATCCATTAACCTAAGTTTTAATAAGCCTTCAAGGCAATTCTGATGCACATTCAGTCTGGGGAAATGATGGTCTAGGATAAAGAAAGGGCTTTATTTATTTATTTGCTGTTACATCCCCTGAACTTATAACAGTGCCTAATATAAAGCAGGAACTCAATAAATATTTGTTGAATGGGTGCTAAATGAATTTTTTGAGTGTCTTCCAAGTACAGGGCAACCTTTCAAGTGCTTAACAAGTATTAACTCATTTACTTCTCCATCAGTGCTCTGAATTAAGTACTATGGTTATTTAATTTTACAGCTGAAGAACCTCATATAGAGAGACTAGGTGATAAGCTCAAAGTCACACACCTAGGAAATGACGGACCTGGGAACCAGGAGCTCATGTGCTTGTCCATAGCCTCTAAACATGACCGGGGGGGTCCCAGTGGAAGTACAAGGCTGCCCCAGGTAGGGGGAGATTTTTTCCCCCTTAGTACTTGGGGTTGAACCCAGGGGTGCTTTATCACTAAGCTATGTTCCCAGCCCTTCTGATTTTTTATCTCGAGGATAGATCTCACTATGTTGTCCAGGTTGGCCTGGAACTTGTGTTAAAAATAAAATAAAAATAAAAACAAAATAAAAAATTCTGAGGAGCCATAAGAAAATCAAACACGTGCCCAGAAATGGGTGAGCAAGACAGACCTTCTGTAGAAGGGTGTGCTCAGAAAGGGGATCTGATGAGCAAGCACACTTGGTATGTGTGGGGGCAGTCTACTTGCTTGTATCTTCAAGCTGACGCAATCCTGCCCTTCCCTCTGATTGGAGGAGCTCAGGGGTACTGTCTGCATGATTGGTTAATATAAAATTGGGATGAGTAGAGAAAAGAGCTATGGGTGTAATGGGATATCTGATAAGGAATCTAAAAACAGATTATGTCTGACCACATGGTTCCAGACCTAAGATGGCTTCCATATGCGAACCTTAAGATTGCATTCTTGGGGGGCTGGAGTGGTGGCTCAGTGGATTCAGTGCTTGCCTGGCAAGCACGAGGACCCGGGTTTAAACCCCAGCACCACGTACACAACTAAGTGTTGGAGCAACGAAGGCCATGTGAAAAAACTAAATAAAGTTGTTAAAAAAAAAAAAAAAGATTGCATTCTTGGGGCTAGAGTGGTGGCTCAGCTGTTACAGTGCTTGCGTGGCATGTACAAGCACATGGGTTCAAGCCCCAGAACCATGTACACAACGAAGTGTCAGAGCAAGGAAAGCCACATGAAAAACTGAGTAAAATTGATTCCCTCTTTCTCTTTCACTGTCCCTCTCTCTTTAGAAAAAAAAAAGTGCATTCTTGGACCATCAGACTTCCTATTTCACACAGTTGTGTGATCTTCCTGCTCCAGCCTCCTAAGTGGTAGCAGGATTACAGGTGTGCACCATTGTGCCTGGCAGGAAGAACTTTTTTTTATAAGATAAGAATAAGAGGTGAGCTCAGTGTACTTCTGTCATGAGTGAGGTTGGTGGTTGAAGAAATACTGTACCATGCCACACAGACACTCAGGAAGAGATATAGTTTAGTCTTTTTTTTCCCCCTTACTTCTGTGGAGCAAGATTGGTAAGGTACTCAAATTCTCCGAACCTTGATTGCCCTGTATGTGAAATGGGCCTGAAGCTAGGAGTCTGGAAATTTGGAACAGGACAAGGATTTAGTCAGCTCATATGGCAGAACCTTACACCACATCCCTTCAGTCACTGCTACCTGCCCACCTGCAGCTGCAGAGCCCAGACCACCTCATCCTGACAACATGGCACTCTAAGTTTGTGTCCTATGCTTCCTTCTTGTTAACCCAGAGCTTTCCGTAATGCTAGAGGAGTCCACTGGGTCTTCTTGTAAGCTTAGCCTGAAATTGATGTCTTCAGGAGCAACCCTGGGAACAGGAATCAGCAGATAGCTGTCTCAGCCTCCGGATCCTCCCTAGGAAGCAATCCATATCCTTCTCTGGAGGTTGCCATGGGATCAAGCCCCCCCTTTTCACAGCAGTAGCCATCTCAGTTCTAAGGTGGCGTCATGGCGACATTTCCTCCTTCCAGTTTCATTCTTCCTGCTTCTTCACTCCTGCTTCCTGGGATCGTCTTCCAAATAAATCACCTGCCTCCAAGTCCCTGAGTCTAAGGCTTTGCTTTAAAAAAGGAACTGGGTTTTTCACAATTTTGAAAACAACAGTAACAAAACCAAATAACAAAAACAACAAAATGACTCATGGAGGATGCAGCCCCTGGTGTACACAACTGGCCAGCAGAGGGCGCGCTCGCTCCGTATCCTTGGGTTGTCACTCTGCCCAGCAGTGGGGTTTCTGGTCCAAGTTCTAATCAGAGAGACAAACAGAGCTTTTTGCTCTTTCCTCTGGCGATCAGTTCTTTCCCTCTAGCTTTTGAATGAGCTTTGCAAAAGGGTTACATCTTTTGTGTTTAACAGCCTGCGCCAGAGGCTAGAGTTTGCTGGAAGTTCAGCCTTTATCCTTCAGATTCAGAAAAGACCTGCCAAGAAAACCCCTCCTCTGGCCTGAACCACATAGATCAGAGAGATGGGCTTAGTTGCTGATGGGTCATGTGACCATCTCATCTCTTTATCTCTGCCCACTGGGCAGGAATTCTTTCAGCAGTACCCATCTCCTCTCAACCCCCCTCCCCCAATACATAAGAAACAAAACAGCCTTCAAAGAGCAAAGCAAGGAATACTTCCCTTTTTAAAAGGGTTATATCTGGGTAGTGGGATTATGGGTGATGTTTCTCCTTTCGCCTTATCTGTTCAGATTTTCTATTAATATCCTGAAACATGTATTTTTTTTTGTGTGCAGTGTAAAAGGTTAAAAAATAAATTCAACTGCACAGATAATTTGTGAAATAAACGAATCATCAAAACAGCTGAATATAAAGACAATTGAATATATACATAATATACATGATTATATGTAATCATATTTTATTCCTTAGTTGTCAGATTCCTAGAACATAGCATACTTGCTCAAAATCCCTCCCCTAAACTGCTGTCCCCCCAAACACACAGCAGCTTTACAAAAATGAATTTTAATCTTAAGAACTCAGCTTTCTGCCAAAGAATAAATTTAGACACAGATGTGAAACCCCCTTTGCTAATCAGGTAAAACTGTTCTTGAGGAAGTAGTGAGCCCTCTAACTGTAGCAGGTGTGATTTCCAGTCCAGAGCACTTGAGTTTTAGAATAAGAATGATAGAAAACAGTTACGTAGCAGTTGACAAGTGCCAGGACTTGTCCTAAGGCTTCACCTAGGTTAACTCATCAAACTTCACAGTGCTCTTACAAGATTGGAGATATTACTCTCCTTATTTTAGAGAGAAGACTGAGGTACAGACAGATTAAGTAACTGACCCAAAATAACAAAATTAACAAAAGGCAGGGCTAGGATTTAAACCCAGAACTTTTAGCTCCAGAGTCCCTGCTCTCAATAACTATTTTAGTTTCCTCTTGGTAGTTTTTCTCTAGATGGGATAATCTCTTCCAAGAGTCTCTCTAACTGGCTGGCAGGGAATTCAGCCCCGGATGTGACTGGGATTCTCTCATCTCCTCATGATTAAGGAAGAATCCTCAGCTAGGGCAAGGAGGAGGTACTGAGTAAAAGATGCTCCCACCTGGGCTGTGACTCCTAGGTTCCATAATGGGGGCCATGCTCAGAGTGGTTTGTCCTACCTGGTTCCCAGAGAAGTGGTCCTTCATCTGCACTGGGCTGCAGAGTTGCCCTCTATAGCCCTGGATCCACTGGGGCTCAGTATGCACGCAGTGTGTAGAGTTATGTCCACTCTAGGAGTATAGGCTCATGTCTCGATTCTCAACCCCACGTAATGAATGGCCTCTGTCACCTTTCCTTATGAACAGCCAACTGAATTCTCCTTAACTTTGCTGAAATGGGATTTTTATCTAATTCTTAAGGTTGACTAGAAGTGGTGGTGGCATCTTAGTGCTCCTAGAAGGGTGGGTTTTAGAGAAGGACGTACTGTACCAACATCATGTATATGTTTGTAAATCCCTTATCTCATTGTAAATTCCCATGAACCAGCCTGTGAAGGAATTGAATCAGCAGTGAAGGGAAACAGACCTGGGAGAACTTCTGGACTAGAAGTTAGAAAAGGTAAGACACAGAATCACCTTGGGATGATTGTTAAAAAATATCCCAACTCCACTTTAAGGTCAGGGAATCAGAATTTCCAGGAGGATTTGATGCATGGTTAAGTCTGAGAACCTTTGGTTTGCAGAGTCCAAAAATTTTTGCTCCATGCCTGAACTGGAATTACGCCATTTTTTTTAAAAGCTAGACAATATATGAAGTTCATTAGGATAGCCAGCGAAAACCTTATGGATATGCCTCAGTAGCAAGGGAGTATCTATGTATGAGTGTTTCTGGGGTTCACCCATAGCAGTATCCTCTGAGGGAAAAGCAGATTGAGGTTTTGGGGGAAAAGAGCTGTTAAGCAAAATTATGCAAAATTTGGGAGTGAAGCAGAAAGGTGATTGCCTGACATTTTAATCCCACGCTAGAGTGCTTTCTAATAAGCCTGCCTTAGGGCAGTCTGACTCTTAGGTAATGTAATTTTCTTTGACTTACTATTCACAATTGATTAGAGCTCATTTGTTTTACAGCACTGAAAAGTTAAGATTAAGTTGCATTAAACTGAAAACGGAACTTTTTGTGTGTGTGTGCAGTAGAGATTATAACCCCCAAAGATTAAGGTTTTGTTGCGTTGTAGGAAATCAATCAATGTTGTACCTGGTTTAGCATTTTAGTTCAGCATTCCTTTTCCCTCTGACCATATAAACCAGGTTTTTAATATCCTCACAGAGAGTTGCTCTCTCCTGCATTGAGTTAAATCAAACTTTTTTTTTTTTTGGTACTGGGTATTGAACCCAGGGGCGCTTATTAACCACTGAGCCACATCCCCAGCTCTTTTTATTTTTTATTTTGAGAAAGGATCTTGCTAAGTTGCTGAGGCTGTCTCTGAACTTGTGATCCTCCTGCCTCAGCCTCCCAACTCACTCCACTGTGCCTGACTGAGTTAAACCAAACTTTAACATGTTTATTATCTATTCATATGAGAATTATGATGGTTAATAATCTGAAAATGACGCCTTCACAAAGCATAGGTCTGAGAGGGAAGCTGAGAGAAAAGCTGGGTAACTCCTCAAGGGAACCCCTCAAGGGAACTAGAATTGGGGCTGGAGTGGTGGCTCAGCGGTTACAGTGCTTGTCTGGTATGTGTGAGGACATGAGTTCAAACCCCAGCACCACATACACAACGAAGTGTTGGCACAACAAAAGCCACATGAAAAACTAAATAAAATTTATTCTTTCTTTCTCTCTCTCAGTGTCCCTCTGAGAGAGGAGGGGAACTAGAGTTAAACTGTCTAGAAATAGCTTGAGAACTGGAGTTTCAGAACAGTTGCATGAGCAGTTCAGGATGAAGGTCACAAACACAATGGGGCTTTCAAGTCTCATTCTGGCTGGATATGGTCCCATTGGGGAGGGCCAGTATAGTCTAGGCATCATTCTCTCACTTGGGGAGAGGAAGGAAATGCTTAAGCCTCCTCCTCATGGCTGCTGGTAAGGCAGAGAAAGCTAGGCAATCAGTGTAGGCAGAATGATGTGGGTCAATAAGGAGGAAATTAGCTGATGGTCATTTCTCCTGAGAGGGCAAAGAGCATCCACTGCCCTAAGTAAGCAGAGGTGCACATCAGCTTCACACCCCCTTCCTAACAATGATGGTCCACACAATGACTTCCCCCTCTGCTGATAAAGATGCTCGTGACCCATAACCACAGACTAGATCAGACCAGAATTTCATGCCCATGGGGGAGGGAAGGCCATGATTAATCAAGGGAAGAGAATCTTAAAAAGGCGAGTTGCATCCCCTCTTCTGAGCTCTTGGCTCTGGGACTCCCGTCTCCTGGAGAAGTCCTTTCTTTCTATCCTTTCTTAAATAAACTCTGTTTGCTTTTCTTGCCTTGGTGTCCCTTGGTTTCATTCTTAGACACCGAGAGGACATGAACCCAACATCCACAAAACCGGCATCACTGGTAACTATCTCCCAGAGTCCCTAAAGAGATTCTGAATCGCAGACTATATTTATCACCCCCCCCCCATTTTTTGCCTTGTTTCACTTGAAAAAAAAAAAAAAGGATTGGAAGGACTTGTGAGAGGTGTCTTGCCTCCAAGATTGTGTCATAGTGATGCCAGTTGGTGGAAGTCAGGTTCATGTCCCCTGGAGATGAAGAATGAAACTGAGGGCCACTGAGGCAAGCATAGTAGACAGACTTTATTTTAGGAAAACAACAGAAAGCAAAGCAGACTTCCCCCAGAGTGGGAGAAGGGGACAGAGCCTGAGGGAGGCAGGCTTCATCTTTTCATAGGATGTTCTCCCTTCAATTGGTTATCCTCTCCCTGCCCCCAAACCTAGCACGCGGGCATGGGAAATTCTGATTGGGTCCAGTCTTTGGTTTGTGCCTCAGGCATCAGTAGAAAGAAGTGGGCACCTTCCTTAGCAGAAGGGAGTGTCTGTATCTGGAGCCACCTTGCCAGACCCTTCTTACTAGCATTGGGGGATTGATCTTCCTAAAAGAAAAAGAACTGGTTTTCCCTTGATTGACTCTTAGTATTCTAACTACTCTGACTGCCTAACTTTACCCCTATCTCAATAGTCTGTTTTCTACACAGTTCTGTTTGAACACATAAAGATACAAACGTGTGACTAGCATTGCCTAATTAATTCTATTAGGTCTGATTGAAACAGATCTTTCTGTGATGGAGCATTGTTACTGTAACCAAATCTTAGGAACTCTTGAGTTTAGCACCAAATTTCCTGTTTCCAGCCTTAAAAATCACTTCCTTTTTTTAAACAACTGAACTCCATCTCTTGTATAAATGTCCAGGCTCTGACAGGGTCTGAATAACATTAATGCCTTGATTAAATCCTGTTATCCTTTCCTGAGACCATCATTCCTTCATCTGCTATTCTCTGCTTACCCATCAGTGAAGATGAAAATGGAGATGCTTTTATTCAAGGTAGTTTTCAGATAAAAGAACAGAGAATGTAAAGGGATTGAAATGAGTAGATATGAGTTACCCAAGAAAATAGCTAATTGCTTATGTATTCCTTGGGTGAATCACATCACCATTTGCAAAATAAGGGGGTTTGACTAGATAATTTCTAAAATCCCTTCCAGGGCTAAATTCTGTGAATGTACAAATATTTGCTGCAGCTGGGTATTGTTTTTAGCTTTAGGATTCCTGGTAGAAAAAGGAAATATGAAAAGCTGTTTAATTATATGGTGTTTGTGTTCTGACAAAAAGAAGTGCAGGCTTGCATTTTTAGAGATGGAATAAACATCAAGTAAGAAAGTAAAATAGGGGACCCTGGAGAAAGTGTCAAATTGTGTCTATGCAAAAGTCATAGTGATGATTCTGGATTACAAGTTGAATTGAGATATGAAACCGGGGGACACCTAGTTGCATTGAGATATGAAATCGAGGGACACTTAGGCAAGAGGAGCAAATAGAGTTTATTTAAAAAAAGATAGAAAGAGGGCCTGGAGCTGTGGCTTAGCTTGTCGAGTTCAAACCCCCAGCACCACGTATACAACGAAGTCTTGGAGAGCCACGTGAAAAACTAAATAAAATTGATTCTCTCTTTCTCTCTCTCTCACTGTCCCTCTCTCTTAAAACAAAACAAAACAAAACAAAACAAAAAAAAAAAAGAAGGAGGGGAAGGGGAAGGGGAAGGAAGAAGAAAGAAGAAAAAGAATAAAGGATTGAAAGAAAAGACTTCTCCAGGAGAAGGGAATCTCGGAAACGAGAACTCAAAGAGGGGGTCTGGCTCATTTTCATATAGTTTCTCAAGATTCTTCCCCTTTGATTTATCATTGCCTTCCCTTCCCCATGCCTGGGAGCAGGGCTCAGAAGCTCTGGTCCAGTCTAATCTTTGTACTGGGCCCATTAGCATCTTTTTAGCTGCCTGAGTCTGGAATACCTTTGTTAGCAGAAGGTTTGGTTAGCCTGGGCGGTGGAGGAGGGTTTGTAACAGTAGATACTCTTTGCCCTCTCAGAAAAAATGACCATCAGCCAATTTCCTCCTTACTGACCCCCATCATTCTGCCTACTCCGGCTGCCTACTAGTTCCCTGTCTCAGTTTCAGCAAATGAGATAATATACTCACTCTCACAAACAACACTCCTCCAACAAAAACAAACAGAACAACACAAAGCGAAATTTAAAAAAAAAAAGTGGAAAGGGCAAAATTCAAATATTTGAATGTCTTCAGGATTTCATTTTTGCTTTCTTTTGTGTTTTGGGGTTAGGCTGGCTACCCCCTGAAACCACTGTAAAAGGAAACTACAGCATGTATCTGTAAAGCTTCATAACTAGGGCTGGAGTGGTGGCGGAGCAGTTAGGGCATTTGTGAAGCAGAAAAAATTAGGCAGTCAGTGTAGGCAGAACAATGTAGGTCGAAGAGGAGAAAATCAACTGATGGTCAACTTTCCTGAGAGGGCAAACAGGTATTGAGAGTCTGGGTGTAGGAGTATGCCCAAAAAAAAAAAAAAAAAAAAAAAAAAAAAGCAGCTTTTAAATCCCAAACTGAACCAGCTAGAGTCTTCAGGAATCTGAGATAGCAAGGTATAAGGATTGGGAATCACTGGATGTATGGGAATTTCTGCCTTATTTATCAATCTGAGGTCCTGCACTAGTCTCCATTCCCCATTGGGTTTCTGTACACCCAGGATGGGTCTATTACATGGACTGTTACAGGGTCTTAAGACTAAATTATCTGTTATAACTTGTAATTCTCTCTTAGTTTTAGGGGATACTGTTTTGTTTTGTTTTGTTTTTTAAGAAAGGGGACAGAGAGAGAGAAAGAGAAAATCAATTTTTATTTAGTTTTTCAAGTAACCTTCATTCCTCAGACACTTCATTGTGTACCCACGTACACAATGCTGGGGTTCAAACTCGCATACTTGAGCATGCCAGGCAAGCGCTGTAACCACGGAGCCACTGCTCCAGCCCTGGGGATACTGTTTTTGATGGGGAAATGAGGTTGGATCTTTTAGCTGTATCTGGACAGGAGTAGGTCCTATTGCTTGTCCTACTTTACCCTGAGTAGCCCTGACTTCTGGGTTAATTTCTGTTTCTATTAGGGACAAACAAAGTACCTGTTCTGGCATCATAAGAATTGTGGTACCTAGATGGGTCAGGATATCCCTTCCCATTAGGGGAGTGGGACTTTCAGACATTATTAAAAAGGCATGTGAGAAGAGAAGATTGTCCCAAGAACAGCTGAGAGGTTGGGAAAAGTATCTATTCATGGGTTTCCCTGATATGCCTGTTAGAGTCATGCCATGAGAAGAGAGGAGGCCTGGATTCGAGAGGAGAACAGAAAATGTGGCTCCAGGGTCCAGAAGGAAATTAATTTCCTAACCCTCAACAGTCAAGGTCACCTGAGGCTCCTGCATGGAGATAACAGTCCTGCTAGTTGGAGCTAAAGAAGGACATCCGGGGACCCTTCAGTTCTGAGAAAGCAACAACATTATATCCTTTGAAGTTAATTCATAAGTTTGGGTTAGACCCTGAAATACCTCTATATATTTGTCAGGATCATCTGAGAACTTTCCTAAGTCAGTCTTAATTTGTCACAAGACCTGTATGGAGTAAGGGATTTGAACCTTAGTGAGCCCTCTTGGACCTCGTACAGCTTATAAAGGTAGAAGGGAAGCTGGAATGGGGTTCTCCTGGTTCTGTGTCCCCCCACTCCCCTGGGTGATGGGGTTCTAGTGGGAACCCTGGATAAAGACTTAAAGGCCTAGAAGAAGGTTTTGTTGTATTTTGTTCTTTAAGGGAAGTTGCTTTCTTGGGGCCTGTTAGTGCTGCCAACAGGGCAGTATCTCTCTTACACTGGTTGCATAGCTTTGGGTTGTTTCTTAAGGCAAAAAGCTTGTATATAAGGCACCTGACCATTTTTCTTCCCTCTTACAGAATAAGTCTAGTTGTAAAATAATATTATGGTTTATACTTCCCTCAGGGGGCCATCTTTCCCCATCCTCCAACTGGTATTCAGGCCACGCTCAGGTGCAAAAAGATACTAGGTGCTTCTTCTTCAGGGTCTGAGAGTCAAAGGAATCCCAGTGTTTCAGAATGCATTTTAAAGGAGTACTTGAGCCAGACGAAGTGTTACCCATCTGAAAGACAAAGGGGGAGAAGGCATCGCTTGGCATCCTTCCAATGTCCAGATTAGATCGAGGTGTCCCTTGATCCCCTGTGAACCTCAAAGTTAGCAGCCACCCTTTGAAGTTTGTCTAGGATGACTCCTTACCTGCGCATTACTCAAGATCCCCTTATTCAAAAGTATCCTCTATCTCCTGTGATCTTCTTTATGTCCTTTATCTCCTGTGATCATCCTCAAAACATTAGCGACCACGTATTGAGACCTGACTAGGATTTGGGCAGGTTGGATTTAGTCACTTCTTACCAACGCTATTTCTCCTAATCTGTCTCAATGGCAATGACTAGCAGTTTCCATATAAATAATCTATGCTGCACACAAATAGCTAGAGGTGAAGAAGTCCATCTGATAAAGACCATCTAGGACTCACATGCCATCCAACAAAGTTAGATTAACTTGTTGACCAAAGGCAACCTCACACCAGAGAGTATGTGGACACTCACCAGACAAAGGAAGGTGGAGGCTTGTCAAGGTATTAGGGAGGAATGAGGCTTAGGTAAAATTTAAATAAAGCAGTGTGTGCCAGCTCAAAGCAGGGCTGTGTATAAAAGGATTGACATCAGGTTCAGCTGAGATGAGAACATAGGGTCCCGTTTCCTTGGAAACTACAAAGATAAATGTGTAATGCTGCGTGCAAAACTCTTAGCTGAAGCTCTGCTCCTGGGGTGGAAATTTAGGCTATTTCCATGTGCTAAAATGACTTAGATCCTCTAGGCAAGAATGAGGTGTTTCATTCTCACTAAACATAATTTCTAACAGTTAAGTTTCTGATGGTCTATGATTTTAGAAAACAGGTTTTCTCGTGTCCTTCTGTTAATTAAGGTAAGGAAAGAGGTGAATGAAGGAAGGAAAAAGGAGAGCAGTGGCTCAATAGTAGCAGGTTTATTCGGGAGAAACCTGTGGAGGGGGCTCAATGGAGTCTGGGACGCACCTACTGCTTACAGCCTGGGGTAGATGAGAGGGAATGAGTAGAGAGGGGGCCAAGGTGCAAATTTTCTGGCTAAAATGGTAGTTTTGGTAGAGTGTGATTGTTAGGTCGGTTTCAGGCAGCTGGATGGGGGCAGGGCATCAGGCAGCCAGCGCTTGCGCAGGAACAACCAATCAGACGCTGGCAGATAAACCCCAATGGTGTCTGGAAACTGCCTGATGATCTATGGAGTCCCCAGCCAATCCCCGAGGGAGACCCCCAAACTTCCCCTGCCCGCCCCAGATCATAAAGTTGCTGCCCAGGCAGGGCCATGTGCGACTTCCCCATCCCGCCCTCTGGTGGGCTGGTGAACCTCCCCCGAGAGCCAATTCCCAATAAAAAGGCTTTGCTCAGCTGCTTTTAGGTCTGACTCCTTTTTAAATATCCGGGCCTGATTTTTACAGTGATTTTTCTGATAAAGGCCTGGAGTCAATAGATTCCTATAAGTGAGACAGATTAGGAGAGAGAGTAAAATGGCTAGGTGGTCAGGTCCCTGGGCCCCATTCAACCGGTCTCTAGCAGGTAGAGAGCCATTAATGGGCATGCTCAGGGCCTTCAAATGCAAAAGACCATGATCTCTCCTGTGGGAGCAACTCCTGTGTTCCAGAGGTGGGAAAACTAAGAAGAGGGGGTGGTTGCAGATGGGAACTAGGAAATATTTGCTATTTTACCTAGATTTTAACCAATGGTTTTGGTGCTTAGTTTCAATGCCTGTTTTACATAGAGTTTAACCAATGATGCTGGTGCTTTTCTCAATGCCTGCTTTACATAACTTTTTTTTTTTTAAGAGTGAAGGACAGTGAGAGAGAGAGAGAGAGAGAGAGAGAATCAATTTTTATTTAGTTTTTCATATAGTTTTTCGTTGCTCTGACACATAGTTGTGTACATGGGTGCTGGGGTTTGAACGCGTGTACTTGTGCATGCCAGGCAAGCACTGTAACCACTGAGCCACCGCTCCAGCCCCTTTACATGACTTTTTTTTTTCCCTAAATTCTCTTAATTCTGCTTTTTCAAAATTCACATTATGTATGCATTGAGGGTTCTGAAACATAACAGTCTAAGAGGCACTGATGTAAATGATAAATGAGAAAGATATGGGCATTTCGACTTTGCCTCTCGTAACTGCCTACCAAGCATTTACATGACTCTTAATCAAAGCTCATACCCAAAACCAATATAAACCCTAGCCTAACACACATAAGATGAAATCCTGCTTCCAGGTACCCCTCCATCTTGCCCAGACTCTGCTCTCCTTCTTTAAATAAATCCTGTTCCTTTTACTCTTCCCTTCTGTGGTTGTCTGTGGATTTTATTCTTCAAATACGTTAGACAAGAACCCAGAAAATTGGCATCAAATTCCCAGGATGTATTTCCACACCAAGAGCTGCAACACACCACTCAACAGTAGTGGGGAAATACCCAGCTCTTGCTGGGTAGCTGCTAACACTGTTTTGGCTACAGAGACCTGCAGCCAGCCCAAATTCCAGAATAGCTGCAAACACTAGAAATGGGCTACTTTGGGCACAGAATTCTGTAGCCAGCCCAACTTCATCTGCCAGTGGGAGCAGAGAATCTGCCCTCATCTCAAAACCCCTGCATCATAAGGGCCCAGAGTCAGTAGATTTCTAAACAGTGAGTAGGGGGTTTGCTGTCTGGCTCACATGAGTGATTTCTGTTAATTTTCTACATCCATCAATTAACAAAAGCTTTTTAAAAATTATTATTATGTTTTAAAGCAGCTTCAGAGAGAAAAATTTTTCCCTTTTACTCCTCAGTTGTGCACTCTATTAGGATCTTCCTTGATACAGTTCCAGGCTTTTATAGTCTAACATTAAGAAGTGATGTAAGGTGGAAATATGTTAGTTGTAAGCAGAAGTTGGAGGTCTTCTGGAGTTTAAGTATATATTGAAGACAACTCTTTGTTCACCTAATCACTGTACAAATACTTGCTGACATGCCACTACATGCCAATCATTGTAAAGGAGATATCATTGCAAGAACAGTTCACAGTCTTGTAAGGGAAACCTTGAGGAAGGAAATAAACCCAGTATGTCCTAATGAGATTGGTAATGGATTTTGGCATAAACATTTAAAAGAGCAAAGGGGAAGGAGTTGTAGACTCCTGGACTCACACCTGGTGAGAATAGACAGAAGTTTTCAGGTTGTTTTGAAGAAGTTGGTGAGCATGTGTCCAGATCTCTGCATAGCTGAGCTTACGCGCTGCACGGAGTGGGCAAGGTATATAGTTCTTGAGCGTGCATACAACCTCCCTCTGCCAGAGTCTGCCAGAGTCTGTCTTCTACCGTTTCAGCCTGAAGTCTTTCCTCATTGCAAGTGATCTTAATAAGACGGGTCCAAACAGCAGTTTGGAAGTGAAAGGAATTTACTTCCACTCTAGAGGTAACCCTCGACCAGTGGAGGGCAGTTGTCTCTCCCTGGCACGGCTTGAGAGTCTTTCTACAGCTTCTCAGATGGTTCCCAGCAGGACTGAACCCCAGTTGCCTGCAGAGCTAGCCTATACCATAAGGCAGTTGTTTTGGCTTTTCTTCCCTCTGAACTTATTTTCCCTGCTTCTTTGCATCGCTTTCCAGGATGCATCGCTTGCACCCAAGCTCTTGTCTCAGGGTTGGCTTTTGGAGGAAACTGAATTAAAACATCAAGCTTCTTCCTGAGAGAATAGCAAACCAGGAGGCAGGGATACTTTGTTGGAAGGGTGAGAAGAGGAGACAGAGTGAAGTGGTGAATGCTCTCAAGTAATAGAAGGATGGACTTCACTACTTAGCCAGGGTCAGTGCTAGACCAATCAAGGTTTTGAGCCTGAAGTCCCCTTGGGATCCATGGTACTCGGGAGGGTCCTGGAGACTAGAGGAAGGGGATATTGTGGGTGGTGCATCAGAGGGGAGAACATGGCCCCTGAGGCTGAAATCACTGGTCTACTTTACATATCTGAAGTTAACTTTTTTGCTGAAGAATTTTATATATGCTAACCTGTTTCCCAGAGGGAATCAGACCATTTAATAAATAATTACTGCTTCTCTATGCTAAGTGACTCTATTTCCAAGCAGTACAAAACTTTGCCCCTGTTATCTCCACATCATGGATAATTAAGGAACAGTTGATACAGAATGAACTTGTCTATCATTTGGGGGGTTATCCTCTGTGTAGGAAGCTCTTAGATTTTCTGTCAAATTTAACAAACCTGTAAAAACACAGGAAGCATGAATCCAACTCTGTTAATAATTGACTGTCTTTCTAATGATGGTTTATTTAAGGCAACCTCATTTGACCCTATGTCAGATATGTATTCTAGAAATGAAACAACACCGCATTCCAAATATAGGCCCTCTGATCCTCAGAGAATGGTAATAAACGTGTATGCAAAATGAGATGGTGATGGTGGCCAACTTCCTTGTCCCCAGTCTGTCCTCTCTCCCCTTCTTCTAAGGTAATAGACTTGAGCTGAGGACATGCCTGGCTGGAAACCAAATCTCAAGCCCTCCTTGCAGCTGGAATAACTAGTAATCAAACTCTAATAGGATGTGAATGGAAGTGATGTGAGCAACTTGGGCCTTTACTTAGGAGAAAGTCTCTGGGCTTAGTTTCTCACTGGCTACCCTGGTGAAACTTGCAGGAATCTCAGATGTCATGGGTTGAATATGGCATGTCTACATTAACCTGCGTCTCTGAATGACTGTGCCAAGGAAAGCCTCCAGCTGATTTAGAATACCCACCTTAAACTGAATTATTCAAGAAAGAAGCAATTCTCTTTCTTCTCTACACAACTGTATTGTTAGGTCCCTTGTTACCTTAACTCACACATACATACATATTTCTTGTGAACTCCATCCTAATTGCTAATCTGATGCATATGGGCTAGTTTAGTGCATCCAAGATGAATGCTGACTCTTGGCTAAGTAAATGTTATCAATGCAGGGAGTGTTTGCACTAGTTCAATTCATTAATTTATCTCTCTCTCTCTTTTTTTTTGTACCAGGAATTGAACCCTGTGGTCCTTAACCACTGAGCTGCATCTCCAGCCCTTTTTACTTTTTATTTTGAGACAGGGTCTTGCCAAGTTGCTTAGGGCCTCACTAAGTTGCTGAGGCTGACCTGGAACTTGTGATCCTCCTTCCTCAGCCT
Source organism: Aplodontia rufa (assembly GCA_004027875.1). NCBI lineage: Eukaryota > Metazoa > Chordata > Mammalia > Rodentia > Aplodontiidae > Aplodontia > Aplodontia rufa. The sequence continues at coordinate 85,049 of PVKS010005239.1, forward strand.
CCTGAGTTGCTGGGATTACAAGTGGTGCCACTGTGTCTGACTAATTGATCTCTGATTAATTGATCTCTTTAGTCATTTATCTATCCATCCACTCATTATACATGTTGTATAATATATGTAAGTCTCTTTGCTATGAGATATTTGGTGATAAGTGACTCAAAGATGAAAGATACCTAGTACCTGCTCTCAAGAAACTTAGAGTTTAGAGACTCTAGATGAAAAATAAAAAATTTGAAATAGAGATAATTATGATGAATTTTTATTCTTGGGAATTTTAATTTAAATTGAAAAAGTCTGGTTTCATTTATGTTACTTCATTATTATGATTTTTTGAGAATGTTCTTCTTAGCTTACGTTTTTGTATTCATAAAGTCTGATGTTTACAGAGTGAATGAGCATTTTTTTTTTAATGGCAATAAAGCATGGATGAGTGCAAGCAGTGTTGTCAGTCACCATAAACACAGCCTTTTCTCCTCCCCTTGCCCCCCTTCTTTGGCCCGAGGAGAGTATTAAACGCTAGAAAAGCTGACTTGCAATTGTGCCCTTGAGGCTTCCTGTACTCTAGGGAATTCCCAAGGCTCAAATAACTTCTTAAGTGATGAAGACCAGAAGGAAAAATTGAAAGGACCAGTCTCAAGGTTTTGTCAGGTAGGAGGGATTTTCTTTTCCTAGGGATAGTTTAATGGGTGGACACTCTTTAGTTTGTTTCTATTTAGTTTTGCAAATGCATTTCTTTATTTAGGACTCTGTGTGTATGTGTGTGTGTGTGTGTGTGTGAGAGAGAGAGAGAGAGAATCAATTTTGTTTAGTTTTTCATGTGGCTTTTGTTGCTCCAATACTGTTGTATACGTGGTGCTGGGGTTCGAACCTGTGTCCTTGCGCATGCCAGGCAAGTGCTGTACCTGCTGAGCCACCGCTCCAGCCCTGCAAAAAGTATTTGTAATCTTTCATTAACGGAATGAGAGAGACAGAGACATGTGGAAGTTAAAACAGATATATGAGAAAGAGAGCAAATGAAAAAGACCTTGGGTGGCAAAGAGATAGAGAAATTGAGACAGGGTAGAGACAAAGAGAAAAGAACCTGTTGGGGTCTGACCTTCACTCCATCTCATCAGCTGCCCTGAGTGATCATATTACTGTCTGCATGGGCCCCTTTATGGCTGGATTGTGCTTTGTTGAGCTTGCTATCTTCCTGCAAAGGTAAAACAGGGTGGGTCAGAATGTATTGACCACAGAATGTTCCTAACTTTTGTCTGTACTCGAAATCTGCTTAACCCCTGGCAACTCCCTTAGAAGGATTATTGGTTCCTTGGCTGTCTCCCCTCCTCCTCTATAAAAACCCATGTGCCTTAGTAATAAACGGATTCTGAGCTGCCATCCTCTGCGTGTGGTTGACTCGTTTCCCGGCCGAGAGGGAAGGGACCCCAGCTGGGAGGGACTGGGGTTCGGCCTTTGGCACTCATCCTCTTGATCAGCTCCCGGGGACAATCCACCTGGTCTGGATTGTCCCGCCTGCG
>PVKS010005240.1:0-86541 GCA_004027875.1 Aplodontia rufa
TTTTCTCATATGGAAAAGAAACTTTGAGTCAGCTGTGGCAGTGCATGCCTGTAATCCCAGCGATTCAGGAGACTGAGGCTGGAGGATCGTAAGTTTGAGACCAGCTTCAGCAACTTATTATGACTATCTCAAAATTTGAAATGAAAAGGATTAAAGATGTAGCTCAGTGGTAGATTGCTCCTAAATTGAATCCCTAGTTCCAGGAAAAAAGAAAGAAGGGCTTCTCAGCCATTGAATATAGATACTGATGTAGTTGATGAACTAACCTAGCTTTCTAACCTCAATTATAGGACACATGCTGTCCAAACACATTTTTATGAACTACAATAGAGATATTTCTATAGCCAAATCTAACTGAGGGAACATCCTTATTTAACTTCTAAGCCTTCTCAAATTCATTCTTAAACTTCCAGGGTTAATGCACCCATCTTGTCCACTCCACATAGGAGTAAAAGTTATTCCAGAAGCAGCACAGTAATACTGAGGTGGTCTTTTTATCATCAGGCTATCCTTTTCCTCACTGTGATGTAATTTTTTAAAAATATAAGATAATGTAAATTTCCAAAATGATTGATGCCACTCTGAAAAGGCTGATTCCCTTCTTCAACCCACAAGTCTTAATTAGTCCTTTCAAAGAGCTACAAATAACTTGAAAAATTGATTAAGAGATCCTGGCCCAGTAACTCCTGCCCCACCTTCACCATAAGTAGACTGATGACATCAGTTAACATGGAGACACCTTTTCCTTCTGCTGCAAAGCTGTTAAGACATAATTTAGAGATCTTAGCCAAGTGCCTGGGATTGGGAGACACCAGAAGTCATGCACCTAAACATATATATAGCTAAGGGACAAGTCAGAGATATATCTTTCAAAAAACTTTAAAAAAAAACTACTTATGTTACCTGCAGAGAACAACAACAATAAAAAAATCAACCTTTTTAAGAGTGTTAAGATTTCACAAAAAGTTCTGCCTTCTATAAGTAAGCAACTGGAGATTTAATTTGAAAGGTCTATTTTAAAATGGTAATATAAAATTCGTTCAACAGCTAGAAATCTTCAGTTGGATAATAATATAAAAGACAAAAAATTTAAAGTTTAGAATTATTTGAAAGTATAAAAGATGAAATAAGCCAAAGACAATTTTATAAGTTGAACTCTTAATTTTTGCAAAAAATAACATATTCTTTAAAGGTATCTTATGTTAATATCTCAATAAATTGCTTTTTGGGGGTTTTTGTTTGTTTTTTGCAGACATCTGCTTTGGGAATCGACACTTTTCCCCTGGAATTTGACTTTTTTATAATGTGATTCTTGTACTTTTTTAAATTATTTCTTTCAGAAAATTACACTGATGATTTTGAAGATGCAGAAGATGTAGATGCACCTTTGATTTCTAAAGACAAAGAGACTCATTCCAAGGAAAATCTCAAATCAAATAAAATAAATGCATGCAAACAGGTATACATGAATTACATATTTGGCCATTTTGCAACTTCTTTTATCAATTTGGATGACTACTGCTATATGGAGAACTCCATCCACATTGGGAGTTCTTCATAGTCTTGTTCAATTGGTCTCTTCACACTCAAATATTTTCTTAATTCAAAATGTCAGTTTAATATAAATCTAAAGAAAAATCAAACAATCATAAATTTATGAGGATTGTTTTTTGCCAGATTATTTCTTTTAGTCAGGCTTTAGAAATTTTAATGATTAAAATGAAAAGCTGATTTTTAAACTGGTATATAAAATTATACTTCTCTTTGATAGGTAGGTCTTATCCTTGTGAAGTATAATAAATGCTCTTTCTCAATATTTATGCTAGCGGTGATATTAGCATCTGCAACTTTACTTGGTTAAGGAATTATATTATTCCATTAATGTTAAGCAGTGCTATATTCTAATTCTCATACTTGCAGTTCTTGAAGATTTATTCAGGCTGTTGCAAGCTGAATAGAATTTATCTTTGAAGCTATCTAGTAGGATAATTACTATTTGTTATTTTCTTCTTGATCTGGACACAGTCTCCTGAGACTGTGTTAGGACTAGATGTTTTGAACATGTGCAAAAACCCATAGACTTTCAAGAAATATTGTTTGGGTATACATAAATACTCTTATTTGTAGACTGACTTGGTAATTTGTCCTCGAGTATCTTTATGTTACTTTAGTGGGAAAAACAAGCTAACCTTAGAAATAACACTGATGAATATCCTTAGTACACTTAGAATATCTTTAGTTGATTTATACTTGAAATCTGGCAATTACAATATTTTATGAAAAAATTAATAGGCCAATAGAAAGCATAATAGTGTAGTGTACCGAGAAAATGCGCATAAAAATCAACCTAAGTGTGGAAGACTTGGAGAGAGCTGTCTCAATAGAAGTCAAAATAGGCAGAAATTAAAGCACTGTTATTATGGGAGGACCCCATACATTGCCTAGCCAGGTGAGCAATAAGGTGATACTAATTAGAAAACATATTCTGAGGGAACCTATAAGATTGAAGCACTTCATCTATCTTGTCATTTGGTGGACTGACTTTTTGAAGGTTTTGTCTTTCAAAACAGATGAAACAGAGAGTTCATGTTTATATTTGGCTATAATTTTGAATAACAAGGGAATTTTGGTAATGTTATAATTGTAGACTCTTGTTTGAAGTAACTGTTATCTTAGTGTTCAAAAAATGGGAGAATTGGGGCTGGAGCAGTTGCCCAGTGGTTGGAGCACTTGCCTGGCACGTGCCAGGACCCAGGTTTGAACCCCAGTACCACATATACAACTAAGTGTCAGAGAATCAAAATCCAGATGAAAAACTAAATAAAGTTGATTCACTCTCTCCCCAACCCCTTTAAAAAAGAGAAAAAAGGGAGAATTTTTGAGCAAGGTAGATGAGCACTTGACATTTAGATACTTTAAGCAATGCTTTTCAAGGCCTAACTTAGTTTTAGTAATTGCCAAGGTTTAGAAGAGACTTCTAAAAGTTCTTCCAGAATTACAGTCCCTGTAGACTTGAAAAATAATTGGTGAATTAGAGTGGTGAAGGAAACCTAGAAAGTGGTTTCTGATCTTTTCATACTGGAGTAAAACATTGGTTTTCAAATTCATAGCTGTTTGTATTGAAGTTATTTTACCTAACTTTGATTTCAAAATATATTATCTTTTTCCTCCTTTAAATTAGAAAGAAGAGAAAACCAGTATGCTGGCTAATGGTAAATATTATGTCTACTCATGTATTTTATTTTAGTGTTTTTTTTATTAGTTCAACATATTCTTGCATTGAAGGGACTCGTTGCTATGCATTCATATATGCATATGTAATGACATTGTACCTTGAACCTGATCCTTATCCAGGATCTCCCTGCTTTCACCCATTCCCCACTCCCTTGTCTCCCTGTAGTTCCCCCCATCACAGATATAAATACGTCTGTATACATGTATATTAATTTTTGAGTTTCTAGGTTTTACATGCCTGCATATGTATTATTTGACCTCTCAGGGGAGTAAAGTGTATCCTACAGAATTGATAACCCCCCTTCATCCCCTCTCCTCCATCCACATTTCATAGCTATAGTTTCCCAGACTGTGTTACTTCAAATTTTGTGGGTCTGGTGTATAAACTTGACTAACTTCTACCCTATCCTTGGTTTTACTCTTGCTTCCACATATAAAACATTCATCACTTAAGCCAAACTTAGGTTTGGCTTATTTCGCTCAGCATATTTTTTTCCATTTCTATCTATTTACCTGCAAGCCATGATATTGTTGCTTCTAATAGATGAGAACTCTGTTTTATATGTATGTACATATGCCTATGTACATACATACCACAGTTATTAGATTCATTCATACAGTGAAGGACATCTGGATTGAATCCATAAATTAGCTATTATAAATTAATCTGCTATAAACATTGATATAACTCAGTCTCTGTAATATGCTGATTCTAGCTCTTCTGGGAAAATACCCAAGAGTGGGATAGCTGATCATATGATATTTCCTTCCCTAATTTTTTGAGGAATCGCCACATTGCTTTCCAGAGTAGCTGTACCAGTGGCTGAACCAGTCTATAGTCCTACAAACAGTGCATTCGTGTTTCTTTATCCCTGCATGCCCTCCAGCTTCTGTCATTGTTTGTATTCTTCATCTTTGCCATTGTGACTGGAGTGAGGTGAAATTTTAATGTAGTTTTGATTTGCATTTCTCTGATTGCTAGTGATGTAGAACTTTCCCATATATTTATTGGCTTTTTGAATTTCCTCTGTTGAGAAGTTTCAGTTTAGTTCTCTAGCCCATTTGTTGATTGGATTGTTTGTGGTTTTGGTGTTAAGTTTTTTAGTTCTTTGTATATTCTGGATATTAACCCCCTGTTAGAGAGATAGCAGGCCATGATGTTTTCCCATTCTGTAAGTTCTCTTGACACTCTTGACTAATTCCTTAGCTATGCAGAAGCTTCTTAGTTTAATGGCATCCCACTCATTGATTCTTGGATTTAATTCTGGTGCTATGGCAGTCTTGTTAAGGAGGAAGGTGCCTATACCAGTATGGTGGAGTGCTGATCCTAGTTTTTGTTTTTGCAGTTGTTACTAGTTTAATTCCTAGTTCTTTGATCCATTTTGATTTGACTTTGGTGCAGGGTGAGAGATAAGGATGTAATTTCAATTATCAGCATATGGCTGTCCAGTTTATCTAGTACCATTTGTTGAACAGGCTATCTTTTTCCCCACTATATTTTTGTCCCCTTTGTTAAATATCAGATGGCTAAACATTTGTAGGTTTGTCTCAGTGTCTTCTATTCTATTGCAGTGCTTTGGCTATTCTGGATTTCTCATTGTTCTGAATGAATTTGACAATTGATTTTTCTATTTCTATGAAGAATGTGACATGGTATCTTGATGGGGATTGTGTTGAATTTGTATAGCACTTTCAGCAGAATGGCCATTTTAATTATATTGATTCTACTTAATCAAAAACATGGGATGTCTTTCAATCTTCTCAGGTCTTCATTTCTTTCTTCAATGTTCGATCATTTTCATTGTAGAAGTCTTTTACTTCCTTTGTTAGATTATTTCCCAAGTATTTTATTCTTTTTGAGGTGATTGAAAATGGGATAGATTTCCTGATTTCTTCTTTAGCTGAATCATTGGTGGAGTGTTGATTTCTGGGTGTTGGTCTTGTATCTTACCACTTTGCTAAATCCATGTGTAAGCTCTAGAAGTCTTCTGATGGAGTTTTTTTTTTTTGGGGGGGGTCTTCTATATAGAGGATCATATCATCAGCAGATAAAGATATGTTAACTTCATCTTTTCCTATTTATATCCCTTTAATTCCTCTCTTGTCTGATTGCTCTGGCTATGTTTCAAGGACTATATTGAGTAAAAGTGGTGAGAGAGGACAGCCTTGCCTTGTTCCTGAGTTTAGTGGGAATGCTTTCAGTTTTTCTTCCTTTGGTGTGATGTTGGCTGTGGGTTTGTCATAAACAGCCCTTACAAAATTCAGCTATATTCCTTTGATCCTTGTTTTCCAGAATTTTGAGCATAAGTGGATGTTGGATTTTATCAAAGTCCTTTTCTTCATCAATTGAGATGATTATGTGGTTTTTGTCTTTAGTTCTGTTTAAGTGCTGAATGAAATTTTTTGATTTGCATATGTTGAATCAGCCTTGCATGCCTAGAATGAAGCCCACTTGATCGTGATATATTTTTTTTCATGTGTTGTTGAATACGGTTTGCTTGAATTTTATTAGGGATTTTTGCATCTGTGTTCATCAGGGATATTGGTCTGTTGTTTCCTTGATGTGTCTTTTTTGCGTTTTGGTATCAGGGTTATGGTTGCCTCAAAAAAAGTGTTTAGGAGGGTTCCATCCCTTTCAATTCCCGAGAATAACTTAATAAGAAGAGATTTTAGTTCTTCTGTAAAGATCTGGTAGAACTCAGCTGAGAATCCATCAGGTCCTGGACTTTTCTTTGTTGGAAGGCTTTTAAATGCAGTTTCATTTTCACTACCTGGTACTGGTCTGTTTAGGTTTTCAGTATCCTGCATCAGTTTGGGAGTGGTGTATGTAGCTAGGAATTTGTCCATGTCTTCCAGGTTATCCAACTTGGAGGAGTATAGTTTTTCAAAATAAATTCTGATAATCCTCTAGATTTCAGATGGGTCAGTGGTGATCTCTTCATTTTCCTTTCTGATTTTATTGATTTGCTTCATTTCATTCTTTCTTTTGGTGAGATTGGCTAGGAGCCTATAAAGTATATTAATTTTTTCAAAGAATCAACTCTTTGTTGATTCTTTATATTGTTCTTTTATTCTCAATTTCATTGATTTTGGCTCAGATCTTGATGGTTTTCTGTCTTCTACTGACTTTGGGATTGGACTGATCTTTTTGTGGGGATTTGAGGTGGAGCACAAGCTTGCTTATTTGTGATTTTTCAAGATTTTTGATGAAGGCACTCAGTGCTTTAAATTTTCCTCTTAAGAAAGATTTCATACCATCCCAGAGGTTTCAGTGTGTCTTCATTCTCATTTATTTCCAAGAATTTTTTGATGTCTGCCCTCATATCCTCTTTGTTCCATTCTTCATTTAAGAGGGTGTTATGCAATCTCCGTGTATTTATGTGCTTTCTGTTATTTTTGTTGCTATTAATTGCTTGGGTCATGCCATTATGATCTGGATGGATGGGATTATAGCAGCTTTTTTGTATTTGCTAAGATTTGCTTTGTGGGCTAGAACATGATCCATTTGGAGAAGGATCCATGCGCTGCTGAGAAGAAAGTAAACTCACCCAGTTTGGGGTGGAATATTCCATAGATGTCTGTTAAGTCCACTTGATTCATGAAGTTGTTTAGGCTGGAGATATCAGTATTGATTTTTTGCTTTGATGACCTGTCTATTGGTGATAGTGGTATATTAAAGTCCCTCCAGTATTATTGTGTTGGGGGGGGGTCTATAAGTGGTCTTCTGTCAGAATATTTTGTCCACGTTTTTGGGACACGCTTTGGTGTTTGGGGCATAGATGTACTGTGGTTATGTCTTCTTGATGTAAAGTTCCTTTATTAAGATGCAGTGGCCTTCTTTGTCTCTACTGACTAATTTTTAGTTGAAATCTACTTTGTTAGATTCACATATTGCAATACTGGCTTGTTTTCTTAGGCCATAAGCCTGGTAGATTTTATTCCAACCTTTCAACTTCAATATGTAGCTATCTTGTCTGTGAGATGTGGATTTTTATTGTTGGATTTTGCTTTTTGATCCAGTGTATTAATCTGTGTACTTTTTTTTTAATTCTGTGTGTTTTGATTGGGGCATTGAAGCCATTCACATTGTGTTAGATTAAATTATGTGATTGTGGTTCACTGCTGTTGTAATTTTTTGGTGTATTTTATGCTGTCTTGTTTATCTTTTAATAAAGTATACTTTCATTGAATTTTCCTATGCTTGTGGGTTTTGGGAATCATTTGCTTATTCTTCTATTTGGAATTTATTTTGGGAATTCTTTGTAGCACTGGTTTTCTGTTCATGAATATTGCAAGTTTGTTCTTATCATGTAGTGATTTTATTTCCCCTTTGAATTTGAAGCTGAGTTTTGCAGGGTTTAGTAATCTCTACTGAAAAATTTTGTTCTTTTAAGTTTTGGAATATCTCATTCCAGGCTCTTGCTTTCAGGGTCTGAGCTGAGAAGTCAGAGGTGATCCTTATTGGTTTGCCTCTGAATGTAACTTGGTATTTCTCTCTTGCAGTTTTTATATCCTTTGCTTGTTTTCTCTGTTATACATTTTTAATATAATGTGTCTTGGTGAACTTCTCATTTGTTTAGGTCTATTGGGTGTCCTATACTCTTCCTGAATGAGGAAGATGTCTCACTCATTTCTGATGTAGAAGAAATTTTCTTTAACCATTTTGTTGAGTATATTCTTTATGCCATTCATTTGAATTTCGATGTTTTCCTCTATCTCAGTTACTCTCATGTTAGGTTTTCTGATTTCTTTCCAGATATAATTACAGATCATGCTCTGTAATTTTTTTCCTTTTCTGCCATCTGTGTCTTTAAGCTTACTCAGCCTGTCCTCATTATTGAAAGTTCTTTCTTTAGGAGCTGAGGCTTTATTTTCTACAGAAATGCTACCATATTCTTCTATCAAGGCTTTGATTTAGTTGATAGGATTTCAGGTCTAAAACTTCTCTTTTCAGTGTATCCATTTCTTTTTTTAAAAAGTTTTTCATCTCCTGTGTTTGCTACTTCCTTCCTTAATTCTTTTTTAAGGTCTTTGATCATTTTAATAATCAGATTGTTTTAGTTTTTTTCTAGGTTTTCATCGCATTTTCTATCCATGGTCTCCTTGGTTGGGGAGTTGTGGGTTTGAGGCAAAGATTTTCTAGCTGGATTCCTCATTTTTGAAAAATTTCTTCTTGGTCCTTGAATTGAAGTAAATAATTTTTTTCTTTATTTTGTCTATGAGCCTTGTGTACTATTGAAGTTTTTGTTCTGATGTGTTTTTGCTGAATGTGTAGTATGCTTTGGTGCTGGGGAGCTGGTCCTAAGACTCTTCTCTGGTTGTTTCTCTTTGGGATCTTATTGATGGGTTGGGAGTTTTTGTCCCCTCTCTTTCTTGGGTTGAGTTTCCGTCAGGATAGTTAAGTTCACCAGCAGATACCCCAACATGTGAACTATTATTGATGTTTACAATTTCCAGTACCTCACTAGACAACGAAATGGAATACCATGAACATTTTGTTCATACGATAAACAGTGTTAAATATTAAATAGTTTTACTCCTTCTATAACCATTATAATAACCATTCCCTCCAAAGAGAGAAGTGTTGGGGGTTAGCAACTATGTCCAGCAACAACCTTATTTAACTGTTGGTTTATCAGTGACTTAAAAGCAAATAACCTATATCAAGAATGGCAATCACAGCAGCAAAGTTTCCCAGCGTTAATGGTGGTGATACAAGTTATGTAAACCAATTGGGACTAATTGGTGGTGAGCTTATATACACCTAAGAGCGAAGGAATTGTGATAGGAGGGTAGAGAACATTTGAGAGGAGCAAGAGCAAAGAGAAAGTAGAGATGATAAAGGTTATTCTAAAAAAAGAGAAAGAGACTGAGATAGTGACATTAGAGAAAGCAGTAGAGTTGGGTTATTGTTCGAAGAGTGGATAGAAAGGGGTAGCAGAGAATCATGTTACCAGGAGGCTGTATAGCACAAACATAGATTGTAGTGGTCAGAAACTCAGACCTCAAAGGGTGGATTGGGGTGGGGTACAATTCTTTACAATTGATAAAGACCTCAGAATGGAAGATAAAGTTATAGTAAAATAAGGAAGAGATTGGAAAGAAGAAGAAAAAAGAAAGGGAAAAAATGGGTTAAAAGTGAAGCATGACTAAGTATGTTTGTCTGTGACTATTTCAGTTCTACCAGAGCTCATATAAAGACACAATGAAGGTGAGAACTAAGCAACACAAAATCAGATGTGAAGTCAAAGTCCAAAAATTAATAAATAAATAAATTCTTGTTATACTAGATTCTTACTCTTCTGGTCACTTTTGCTGGACCCTAAGAGAGGATGTCTGTAGGGCTGGATTTGGGCGTAGCCCAGTGTTATTAGGAGTTTTCTTGGGCTGAGCTGGAGCTGAGCTGTGTTGCAGGAGTGTGTTGATTTCAGCTGCCAGGTTCAAATGCTATCCCAGAGCTCCCTTCACTGGTCATGAGCAAAGCCTATCCAAAGATTTCCTGGGATTTTGTCCCAGGGCACCCTGGTCCCTACCAGCCACTCCTCCAAACTCCGACTGATGGAGGTAGCAGAGGAAAGGTTGAAGATTCCTTCTTTCCCTCACTCCACTTCTCTCTGGTTTAAAAAACAAACAAACAAACTCTGGGGCAGACCAAGACTCACACCTCCTTCAGGGTCCCAGTAGGCTCCCGGGGGTGGTTATTGGAGTAGTCCTAAATCCCTTTTTTTGTTCCACTCCTTCCCTCTGTGCTCCACTGAGACAAGGGGTACTGATTTTGAGCGCTTGCAGTGAATTAGGGTAAGACCAGAGTGGCTTTTCCATGTGAAATACTTTCCCTCGGTAAATCAGCATTCAGCCCCTCCACATGGAAGTGTACTGCCATGGAGGTGTCCCAAGAGTGGCAGGACCTGGCCAAGCTGAAGAGTGATGCCACTTTGCCTGGAGCTGGTTCCAAAATTACTGCGATTCCGGGCATCTCCGTGTGTCACTAGATGACCATGCCTGAGTTCCGGTGACACCCTCTTCCTGAAACTCTGATCCCTGGTTTTTGAGAATAGGGTTCAGTAGCCTAAAACAGAAACTGAAATTCCACCACCTTTTGCTACTTATGTGTTTTATTTGGTGAAAAATTATTTCAGAATTTCATCTAAATAATTCTGATAAATCACTATCTTTTTTAATGTCTAAGAAATAAAAGTTCATAGCTTTTCTGAATAATGTGCCTGCCTTGAATCCAGAGTGTTATGTTTGAGAATATTTCCTCTTTGTTATTTTTCTCAGGCCCTTTGCCTTCCACTTAGAAATGTACATCAAACCTGTATATAATCATAAATATGTATGCAGATGTTAGCCTACTCTCTTGTGCATATATATTAACACACACATACATGTAAAATTACACCACTTACATCTAAACATTTGTTTTATGCATATGATTAATTTTATTAGATCAAAGAAACCACACACATTTCTGCATTCCTTATATTTTTTTCTTTTATGTTCTTTTAGTTGTTCTGCTTGATTCATTCGACTCTATTGAAGAAGTAAACCTTGATGAACAAGAAAAAGCAACAACTAAGCCAAAGGCCCTGCCAGAAATGACTGAAAATGAAATGACTGGAACAGGTAAAAGTGAAAAATCAGCTATTCTCTAAATATATACTTTATGATTAATTGACTTCATTTCTAGGGAAGCATGTAAAATAACTATATTGTCAATAAAATTTAAATCTTACCTTTCTCTCTCATATTTAACAATTTAATCAGAACTTGCTAATGGTGACAATGCTAATGGATCGAGTTGAGCATGGTTTTAAATAAGTCTTATTAATAAGAATAATAAGTCTTATTAATAAGTTGATACAAAGTATAGTACTATATAGGTGAATATTAATTAATTTTCTGTTCTTTTGCAGAATATTCAATTTAATTTTTCATGAGTAGGAGAAATGGGACCTTGGTTTTATTGTGCTTTTCAATAGTTCGCTCTGTTTAGGAAAAAGCTTGGTAACACTCCAAAACTCTGAGATATAACCAGCTAGCCTTTCCTTCTTTCTTTCTTTCTTTTTTTTTCTTTTTTTGAGAGCGAGATGGATAGTGAGGAAGAGAAAGAGAGATTCAACTTTATATTGTTTTTCTTGTGACTTTTGTGGCTCCGGCACTTCCTTGTGTACGTGGTGCTGGGGTTTGAACGCTCATCCTCACGCATACCAGGCAAATGCTGTAAATGCTGAGCCACTGCTCCGAGCCCCCAGCTAGCCTTTCTTAAAGCTTTGGTCTTAAAAGGTCTTTGAGACAGTAAGTTTCTTTAAAGCAGTGAAACCCTTATCCCCAACTGAAATCTCTTAGAACTCGGGGTGCTTGCTTAGCATGTGTGAGTACTCAGGTTCAAACCCCAGCACCCACATACACAACTAAGTGTCAGACCAATGTGAAAAACTCAATAAAAATTGATTCTATCTGTGTGTGTCTCTCTCTCACTGTCCTTCTATCTTAAAAAAAAAAAAAAACGAAGAAAGAAAAGAAAGAAATCTCATAGGACTCTATGTAGGTAAAATTATGTTTTATCACTCAATATAGGAATATAAGTACACATTGGTAACATTTACCTTTAAAATTAGTGAAAACAATAATGATCTTTTAAAAAATTTGTTACTTTCTCTTAACATCAGTCTTCCACTGTGTTTGTATGTTTTCTTTTTGTTGTATAGTATAAAATATTCTTGGGTTACCACATAAATAGTTACAAATGGGAACTTTTCATTGGTTTTCTTTGCGTTCTGTCAGATTACTAGTTAACTACACTGATTCAGACACTTAGATAACAAAAACAATAAAAATCACTAACCAACTCTAAACATCTGCTTGCATTTCATTTTATTTTACTTTTTGTTTCTTTGTATTTTATTATTGAAGAACAGTATACCTGTAGAAAAGTTTGTGTGCCTTGATAGTGTAATTTGATGACTTTTTTTTTTTTTTTTAAAGAGAGAAGGACACTGAGTGGGGGGGACTCAATTTTTATTGAGTTTTTCACATGGCTTTTTTTGCTCTGACACTTAATTATGTACGTGGGTGCTGGGGTTTGAACCCATGTTCTTGTGCATGACGGGGAAATGTAACCGCTGAGCCATCGTTCTAGCCCTAACTTGATGAATTTTTAAATACTAAACACATCCATGCAATCAGCAGCCAGATCAAAAAACAAAAGAAGATGCAGAATACAATGTCCTGCCAAATCTCGTATTTCTAGTTATTGTACCTCTAAGAGTCATCACCATTTGGACTTGCTTGACCCTCTTTCATCTTCAAATGTAAATACAAAAGTCAAAAAATTACATCTATCTATGAGACAGAATTTTTCCATGAAGGCATGGTACTCATTGCCCTCTTCTACCATGATGAAAGTGCTTAGAGGAAAGTGAAATTCAGCTTAACAGGCAAAATTTTTTCCCTCATGTCTTCTTAGAAAATCCCTGATCCTTAGCTAATATTAATTGTGTTCTAACTATATACTTTACTTTTTTTGTTTGTTTTTAGTTTATTTAAGCACACTTGTTATTTATTGTATTTATTCCAAATGGCCCTGGTTACCTGAAGCATTGACTAGAAAGAAATATCACTGTAAGGAATTCTTACACTCTCTTATATGTGGACTCCCCTGCTTCTTATGTTTAGAGTTGAAAATAGGCCCTCTGGGTTATGCTAGAGTTTATACTGTGTGTAATTTTATTTTAAAACAATTTACCATGGATATCAAGGGAAGAGGAGACTAGTCACCCTATTTTTCTTATTTTTTTCCATTCTTCTATGATTTATTCTCTAATTTCGAAATTTGTTAGGAAAAATACTTAAATAATGAAGGGAACACTTAAATATCTGAAGTCACTGTTGTCATTAGCTTCTTCAAAATTTTTTTTTAAGAGAGAGAAGACAGAGGACAAGAGAATCCATTTTATTTAGTTATTCATGTGGCTTTCGTTGCTCTGACACTTCATTATATACATGGTACTGGGATATGAACCCACGTCCTCACGTGTGCTAGGCAAGCACCATAACTGCTGAACCCAGCCCCTTCAAATTGTTTTTTATGGAATCTATTTATCAGCTGGTGGGAGGAGAAGGTTAATAGAGAAGGAAGAGTGAACAATGATATTAAGGTTTCTATTTTGGATAACTGAGTAAATAGTAATCCCAATAGCTAGAAAATACTAATAGTAGAACAAGTTTTGGTGAGGGATATAATAAATTTATTTGATATTTGTTAGATATTATTTACTTAGCTGATAATCTAAAGGTCTGATAGTTAATTTGATGTTTAACAAAGAGATAAAGACAAAAGACATAGATTGGGAAGACATGAACATATGACTAATAGTTTAAGGACTTGATGAAATTAGCTTAAAAAAAATTGAGGGTTAAAAGAGAGGACTAAAGATAAACCCCCGGACAAGCCATTGAATGTAAGAAATGGTGAAGCAGCCATCAGAGTGTAGGCTTACCAAGGCAAAGAGATAAAAGGATAATGTCAGATCTTCACAGGATTGGGAAGAACTAAGGATGGATAGATTGGGTCATTAGGAAATTGCTTTGGATTATAGCATCTTTAGGAAGGTGAGAAGAGTAAATTACAACTGAAAACACTGCAGACTACAGGATGGTTCAGGACAGCAGAGAGTGAGAAAATGGTAGCTGTAGGGAAAGACAGAATCCTTCAAAGGAATGTGCCAGTTTGGAAAATGTAGGAATAGTTTTATCTAATGCAAAGTTTGGTTAAGGATAATAGGAAGGGCAATAACTAGTGAGATCAGACTTTACAGTTACATGTCAGGACGTGGCTGATATTGCTAAGGAGTGTTATTGAGCCTGCTGCAATTTTATGTTGGTGGACCATAGCCATGAATTACCTTGGTTTCTACTTTGCTTTATTTATAATGTTGCCATTGTCCTACAGCCTTTTTCACCATTCCTAACTGGTTAAGAAGCAGTATTAGCATTTATATTTCTCATGTGTTTATGATGTGATTGTACCTAGGAGTTACATTTATTTTAACAGGTCTTTCGTATGGACAAAGCAGTAGTGACATTGAAGCCCTACATCAGGCTTATTGTCATATAGCTCATTCTTTGGGAGATGCAGAGGAGCAAAGAATTGGGAATAACACAATGGAGAATATCAAGAACTTATTAAAAGATCATCCTCAAGAAAATGAAGAGTCTTCAAAAAACATCTCTGCTACTGAATCTGGTAAAAGCTGATGGATGAATAGAATATTATTTGACACCCTCTGTGAACTTTTTCCATTGTAGTTTAATTTAAATACATTTTGCAAAGGTGGTTGTTTCTCAGTTTCTGAACTTAAAGGGTTTGTTCAGATAAAATCAAGAATCATTGTTTTAACTAAAAAGAATCAAACACAGAAAAAGTTTCAGTTCTTCTTCTAATATGCTTTGACCAAATTAAAAATCAGTTGTGAGGGGCTGGAGCGGTGGCTCAGTGGTTACGGCGTTTGCCAGGCATGCGCAGGTTCACAAGTTCAAACCCCAGCACCACAAACACAATGAAGTCTTGGAGCAACAAAAGCCTCATGAAAAACTAAATAAAGTTGATTCTCTCTCTCTCTCTCTCTCGCACACACACTGTCCCTCTCTCTTAAAAAAAAAATAAATCAGTTGATATTTTTTATTCTTTTAATGTACATATATTAAAGATTTTTAGTAGATATCAGCTAAATACATACTTAGCAAATGTGGGTATGAATATATATTTGATGTTGACGTTAGAAATACATATTTGATTTTGATATTTGACAAACATCAAAGGAGGCTTTCCTTGGCACAAACAAGTTTATGGTGAGAAGCTGAGTTTATTATGCATTTTTTAATTGTTTCCATTATAGAAAGTGTAAATTAAGCAATTTGCATAACGTTTTTGGTTTCTCCTTTAACTTTTCCCCCTCTTAGATCTGCCCACAGTAGAGGAGCTGATGAAACCTATCAGAATAGATTCCTTTGGGATCAATGGTCTTGATTTGCAACCTTTCAGGTATGAGGTTATTGGAACGTATTGTGTAGATGAAATGGTTAAGTTTTTCTTTGCTTATTTGTTTATTGCTTTGACATTGGAAACTTTTGTAGTTATTTTTTCTACTTAATCCTAGTGAATTATTAAGGGCTACTATTAGTTTATGTGCATCTACCCAAGTCCCTGCTCTCTCTGTATATATATTTATTTTTATTCAGTTAATTATCAAAATTCTTATAGTGCTAAAAACTATTGCTGCTAAGAGGGTCGCTACCATTCATTAGTCCTAGAGCTTTTCCCTAAAAATTACAGTCTGTTAAGCTTTAAGCAGAACGGGGGAGTTGATTCATGATGATTTTTATTTGTTATGTGAATCATCAGTTTGTTCCTTTATAAACTAGTAAGCTTTGGCTCAGTCACAGACTGGCTGCAATCTCACAGGGTGAGTTCTTGGTTGCAGAAGAAAAGGGCTTCATAAAATGAAGAGCTTCAGTGAAGTTCAGTAGAAGAGTGGGTGACCCAGTGTCATTCTTCAACACAGTATAGCACATTACAATAGCCTTTGCATTTATGTAGCATTTACAGTGTCACATCCCGTGTCATGTAATCCCCATAACATATAAGACAAGCTTCTTTTTCTTCGTCCTTCAAATGAGAATTAAGCCATTAGTAGTAGAGCTGTAATAAGACCAAATGGTGGTGATAACAGCTCACATTTCTCACATGGTACACCACAGAGTTCTTCACAAGCAGTATTTAACCCTTAGGCAACCACATGAGTGTAGTCCATTATTATCCTTATTTCATAGACAAGAAAACTGAGGTATAAGATTAAATAATTACCCAAGCCCAAGTGACTGTAACCAGGAAACAGAGGCAGTCTCTCTGTTTAACCATTTGTGTTGTCAGATCTTTGATCTCTATGAAATATTTGCTCGTTTGTGTTTTCAGCAGACACGTTTAAAACCCTTCTTGTACTATTACTCATCATTTAAATCCATAAATGCTAAATCTGTTGTTCTTCCACCTGTCTTTGGTGCTAGTTGGTATTTGTAAAGGGATGACTGCTCCCTCAGCATTGATTTGGAGGTATGTTAGTGTCAGTGGTGTTGCGGTGGGGCTCTGCTCCACACAGGCATTTTGTGATCTTGGCTGTTTCTGTCATCAGCATGTAGTTTTAAGGTTGTCTGGCATCATCCAGAAAATTGATAGGGAAGAAGAATGATTTTCTTCTAACTGCCTTAACACAGAAGGGCTACAGTACTTCAGCTTTCATTCTAGCTAACTAACCAGTCCAAGAGGGCTGAGAAATGTGGTTTACTTATATGCCGGAAAGAAAAGCAAATTAGTTTGATATAAATCTAGCCAGAATATACCCTTCTAATAACGAGATTTCCATTCCACTCTTCTTTATACATGCACATTCTCCTCTCTTCCCCAAAGCACACTATCCAAAGTGCCTCTCAGGACGGCCTCCCTTCAGGGCTAGCATTTCCAGGTGATGTGCAGTCCTCTCCATAGGGTTTGGCTGCGGTTCCACCATGCCTACCAATGGATGAATTAAAAAGGCAAGTTATATGCTTCCTTATCCTATCCAGTGAGTAATGATGACACTACAACAAACATCCATTCAGAGACAGAAAGTATGAGGAAAATATAGTAACCAGTGTTGCAACTTGGAAAACACTGGAATGACCTTGTAAAGACCCTCACCTTGGGGATGGGGATTTTCCTCACTTAAGCTATTATTCTAGTCTTCAAGAGAAATACTTTGTATTGTTCTGTATAGCCCCTGGTTCCATTCTTTGGAGGATTTGACTTGTATGTTATTATCATTGACCCCAACCAAAGTGAGTTTTGTGAGGACCAAGTACCCATCTTAGGGAATACACTCCTTTCTCAATCCACTTCCTTACTTCAGGTAGTTTTACAGTTTTGTTTTGTTTTAAATAGGATTGTTGGACTTTAGAAAGTTTAGTAGCCTTCTGAGCTATTTGATTCCAGTTCGTTTCATGTGCCAGTAATTAAATGTAAATTCTTTTTTAAACAGAGGTTTTAAATCTGATTTAAATCTTGGGTTTCTTTACCTTCTCTTTTTTGTTTGTTTGGTTTTTCTCTCACTTCATTTGCAGTTGTTTGGCTATTTGGGAGAAAAAAAATCTTAAGTGTGAACTGGATATCTTCATTGCCAAGGGACTGATTCACTCTTCAACTGAGAGGTCTCATAAAAAAATCTTGTCTCTCATAGCATTTGTCCATGCTCAGTCTTATTCTTTGGGTCTAGACACAGAGAGTGAATCCACTGGGCCCTGAGTTTCTAGACTCTTTTCTATTCCCTTTTGTTGTTCCTTACAGACCAGACTATTCTATCCTGAGTTTGTATGGGGTGTTTTTGTTTTGTTTTTATTTATCTTATTGAAAGCAGCCAATAGCAGTCAGAACTTTCCGGCTGTTCTCTCCAGCATTTATCTTAGTTCCTAAGATTCAGCAGGTATGTGTTCTGCTTTATAAACTGTTCTACATGGCAGTTTAGCAAATATTTTACACTGTAAAACAGATCTCCAGCCTCTGCTATCAGTTTCCTGTCACCTACAACCTGAACCCTAAACCACTGTTTTGAGCTCTTATCATCCTAGTATTCTCATTTCTAAAGGCAAGAACTAGTGAACTACCCCATCTAGATGAAAGATGGAAAAGAAATATAATTTAGTTAATCCCAGCAAGAATGGAAAACAGTTTTGATTAGCATCTAGCCAGGTTCTGCTGCTGTGAAGAATGAAGCACTGTTAGATATTCTGATGATTTCAACTACTGAAGTTTCTAGCAGTTACTAAGAAGCCATTCCATATAATGTGAAAATGGTAGCCTCTTAAAATGTTCTTGACTCTTATTTCATTAATTATAAAATTAAATAATTTAATTGACTGTGATTAAATGATTTGAGAATAATAGTTCTTATATTTTTAGAGCCCCCAGTTTTCTGATATTTAACCAAATTTAAGACATCTCCTTAAGGTGTATTTTCCAGCCCTAATTATCTGAATTGTTTCATTTCATTTAAGTAGTTTAAACCACAGATGTGATTTTAAAATCCTAGTGATTTTTCTACTTTACTTTAAAATTTTCCCGTATTTTATGCTTTTTTAGTGTTTATACTCTATCTCCTTGGCATAAATTATAATTACTTCTTTAGTGTGTTCCAGAAATGTGTAAATTGTGTTTCCTGCTTCAAATGCATGTTGACTTAATAAGAAATTATGGGCAAAAGACACATTATAAAAAGTTAATTTTTAAATTTATGTTTTTCTTTAAAGCAATCTGTCTTGTTTGGTTTGGCCTTTTTTTAAAGTAGGTCTCAGAATCACTTGTATATTAGACTGCACTATGCTCTTATGCTGCATTAAAATTATTTGAAATTAAAAACAGTTGTGTGATACTATGTGAGGATCCTATGTTAACCAGAATTGTAAATAATATATTTAACATCAGGAACCTAATTTGGATAGTTAGTAACTTATGTGTACATCTATGTGTATATGATTAATATTTGAGGAATCATACTACCTGAAGTTTATTCAACATCCTCTGTTTTTGTTTCTAGTTCTAAGAAAGTGAATGGTAGTAAAGAAGCTGAATATGTTAGCTCTTTACCCCTTAAGATGAATGCAGATGTTTCGTCTCAAGATCCAAGACATATGACCCAACTTTTTGACGAAGATGAGAATGTGATTTTACCAAAGACAACAAATGAGAGTATAGAAAATGGCTGTCCAACAGAAACTACTGTGGAAGAACACATTGATAAAGTGTACCTTGATATTTTGAGGAAAAAAATATCTGTTGATACTTCATTATTACCTCCAGATGACAAAACTAATAAAGTAAGTGTTTTTAATCTGAATTGATTTGCTGTATTGAAAACTGAAGTTATATAAAGCATATGAATACTTAAATAAGTATGTTGTACTTCAGCTAGTGGGCCAGATTTTATACTAACGTCTACAGTAGATAATGAATATTTGGGGGGTGATACTTATTACTGCTACCTGCCATTTCTGAAATTCAAAAATACCATTGAAACATTAACTTTCTTTTCTACGTCATTCTTTACCCTTTTGTCTTTTTAAGTACATGTAGTCCAGAATTTTAATGGTTTGGTTTAAGAAAATAAAGTTTATTCATCAGTGTAGTGCTCATTGTTCAGTCTTTCCATAGTTTGCCCTTAGGTAATTGGGCATTTTATAGGCAGCAAAGAAACTTACACCTTACTGAGGTTTTTTGTTTTTGTTTTTGTTTTGTTTATCTCTTCTGCTTTATAATTTCCATGGTCCAGATATTGTACTTGTATTTCATAATGTTGAATTACATATTTATTATAAATCATCTTCAGTTCTTTGTGGAATAAGGCAAGGTATCAATAAATTTTTTAAAGCATCTTAAAAGGTTTAGAGAAAGGTAAGTTTTCAAATGTCATTTCAAAATATGCTCTTTCTTCTCCTGTGTTCATCCCAGTAATCATATGGCTTGCTTTCAGGCAAGCTTATTTTATTTTATTAATTTGCATTACTTTTTATTATTCTTTTTTACAAACCCTTTGTTGAGGGCTTGTATTACTTTGTTTCAGTGCTGACTTTGAACATATCATTTAAAAAAGCTAAAATTCTGATGAATTAGAAACTACTAGTTTATTTTTTACAAACTACATTATTTGATCATTAACTATTGTTTTCCCATCTGTTAAATCTTCATTAACAGCAACACTTGAAGTTCATTTAGACACTAAAGAATTTGTGTTTGTTGTATGCAGACTTTTAGATCTCAACTCATTTCTGGAGAAGAAGGAGCTGTAACTGGCAAGCAGGTACTATACAAGAAGGCCAGAAGTGCACCTCCTTTGCTTAAAAGAAAAACCCAAAGTGCATTATATGCATCAGTTAGGAGCTCAGGCTATGGCAAACCCAGTTCACCACTCAAGATGTTTTCTACTTTTGAAAAGAAAACTTCAAAGGACATTGTGAAAAGCAAAAACTTGAGACCTGTTCCTACCTCGAATCAAGCTAGGAAAAAAGGTAATAGTATATGCTTCTCAAAATAGTACTCTGTGTCTATCATATATTATTTTACTCTCCTTGTTTCATAGGGAGAATTAATCTTAAAGATCTACAGTCCTTTGCTGGAAGATGCAGTATACAGGAGGCTACAGTGTTTGACCCAGGTTAGTGTCAATGGAGGTGATGAAAGTGGTTGGATAAGAGTATACTTAGAAGGTAGACCCAACAATCTGCAGAATTGCTTTTGGTTGCTAATGTTTGGCCCACACTATTCCCTGGAATGAGAAAAGCTGTGGTAGAATAAATTTGGGGCAGAAAAAAAGACCAGGAGTTTAGTTTTTAACATGATAAATTTTGAGATTGTCTATTTGAAATGCAAGCAGTGATAGGAGATGGATATAAAAGTCTAGAGTTCAAGATGGAAGTGTAGATTTTGGTATTATTCAAAAGTTGTTAAAAAATAATAGAGATGGGTTTTTAGTCAAGATGGTCACTGAGAATACCAAAGGATAGCTAGAGAAAAAGTAGCAAACCAAGGCAGAAGAGTAGGTACGTGCAAAGTGAGGTTGGAAGAGACCTGACAACATGGAAAACCCTGAAAACCAAGTGAAGAATGTGTATCAAGAAGGTTTTTCTCCATCATTTGCTGCTGACAGATAGAGAAAGGTAAGGACTCAGAATTAATCTTTGATTTTTAGCAAGCATGCAGTCCTCAGTAAAATAGAAAAGCAGTTTCCATGGGGAGGTGACCCTGAAAGGCAAATTAAATACCAATAGGAGGGAATAGGAAGAGTGGAACTAGTGCTTGAAGTAACGGAACACCCTGGAGAAAATTTGCTATAAAAGGTAGCCAGAAAAGGAGTGTAACTGATTTGGGAGGTGTGGTCCAGAGAAGTTTTAAGTTTTGCTTTGCTTTGCTTTATTCTTAATGGGAGAAAGGTTAGTATGTTTGTATCCTGTTAAAAAAGATTAAGTAGAGCCGGGCTCACTGGCACATTCCTATAATCCCAGAGGCTGAGGCAGGAGGATTCAAAGTTCAAAGTCAGCCTCAACAATTTAGCAAGGCCCTAAACAACTTAGTGAGTCTGTCTCAAAATAAAATATTTAGAAAAGGGCTCGGGATGTGGCTCAGTGGTTAAACACCACTGGGTTCAATCCCTAGTACCAAAAAGAAAAAAGACTAAATAGAAAGGAAAACAAATTGACAAGGTAGTAAAGAGAGGGAATAATTGCCGGAGCAGTATCCTTGAGTAGAAGAACTCATGAATAGAAGAATGGTGTGTTGAACAGGAACATGGGTACTTCCTGCCTTCTCAGAACTGTGGGAGCAGACAGGAAGAGACAGTACATGGGGTAAGTGAATCTGTATGGTTGAGAGTGTGGATTCTTCTGATTGCTTCAGTTTTCTCTGAGAAATAAGAAAGCATTGTCATTAGATGGAAGTGAGAATGGGAAAGAGGCATTGGAAGTTTGGGGAGAGAAAAGATGTAAAGTAGTTGACTAAGACATGCCTAAGACATGTTAGGAAGTGGTTGCATTAATGGTAATGGAAAAACTTGGACTCTGCCAATGGAAGTGAGTAGCTGAGGAGCCAAAAGCTAGAGTTGAAAGGATCACCAACTAGGATATTGATATCCCTAAGAATGAAGACAGAGGTAATGTCACAGCAAGTGGAAAAGAAACAAGGGGAATGATAGATGAAGCCAACAATATTTTTTATAAGTAAAGTAATATTCTTAAACCTATTTTTTTGTATTTCAGAGTTTTACAGTGACTACCAAAATAAAAATACATTAAATTGTAATGGTGGACTATAACTGTTGTTATACTTAATTACTTTTTCTCATTAATACTGTTCCAATTTTTTTAAAAACCTTTTATTGAAGAATTACCTGCAGCACTTCTAGTTTTACTTAGAACTGTAATTCCTTTGGAATAGTTTTTATTTGTCACAGGTTGAGTTCTTCAGACAGAAAATATACCAGAAGTATGTAGAATGCAGTTGGGGTCAACATCATTTAAGATGAAAACAAAAGCCCAATTAATGGGTCTTAACCAAATAAAAGGCTTCTCATTTTCCTGTAACAAAGCAATAGGCAGTTCAGAGCTGGTACAGCTGTGCAGGGAGCCAGAGCCTTTCTTTCCTGATGCAGAATCTGTAGTACGTGACCCCTGTCTTTATTCTTACAATATTGCTATTCAGCCTTAAAGTCCTGTCTGTGACATGGGGTGAAAAGTAGATGGCCGCTAAATTGCCAGCATCTTAATCAGGAAAGCAGTCACTTTCCTGAATGCCACCTGCAGGAAACTTTTGCTTCCATCTTATTGGCCAGAACTTTGGTGCTGTGGCCTCACCCAGTTAGAGTTTAAGGGGTCAGGTATGTTTAATTGAAATGCACCCCTCCCCATGACTAAAGTAAGTCTCTAAAAATATGGAGGAAAAATAGATTAGCAACTAGCAGTACCTCCCATGTGGTTGTTTCCCTTTTTATTCTAAATTATCTTTGACTCTTAACTCCTGTGTCTTTATTTTCATACTAATTTTATTGTTATGAAAGGAAAACTTTCCCATTATTTAATATTAAAAAAAAAGTAAAAAGAAGCGATAATTTAGTAAGAAATCACTGATGTCATTCTAGGTGAACATAATGCCATGCTTCTCACTATATATGTCTTAGAATGTGAATGAATGGAAGGAAGGAGACAGGGATACATGGATAAATGGACAAAGCGTTTTATAAGATAAAAATATCACAGTTTACTCATTCTCTTTAAAACAATATTATTAGATTTAAGTGTGCTTTAATCTATAAGAAGCCAGTCATGGTGGCACATGCCTGGGAGCCCAGTAACTCTGGAGGCTGAGGCAAGAGGATTATAAGTTTGAGGATAGTGACAGCAATTTAGGAAGACTCTGTCTCAAAAAATAAGGTCTGGGAATGTAGCTTAGTGCAACCCCTTGTTTCAGTCTCACAGTAAATCAGTCAATCAATCAAAAGTGATCTTCTCGACCGATGAATATAGATATTGATGTAATTAACCTGCTGACCTACCTTGTCTGTCTAAATTACAGTACACATGTTGTTCCAAACTCATATTTTTGTGAACTAAAATAAGAGTTATTTCTACAGCCAGAGCTCACTGGGATCATCCCTCTTTGACTTCCAAGCCCTCTAAATTCATTCTCAGTTCTTCCAATATTAATTGCATCCAAGTTGTCCCTCTGGAGTGAAAATACTGGTGGACTACAGTGGTGAACACAAACACTATTCCTAGCTGCCTGGTCCTGAGAAGAATCACGTGTATAATAACTTTAATGAAAAGTAAGCTGTACATTTAAAAAGTTAGCATCTTGAAGAAATTAGTATAAAAATATAAATTTTCACTTTTTCAGTTACCTGTAAGGCAAATCAGTTAGTGTTTATTGATGTTCAGGACCTGTAATACTTGAATGTGGGCTTTAAGAAGGCTTCTAGGTATTTCCCCTAAGTGTTTTTCATTTTTATCCGAATAACATATACTTCTGAATGGCCTTAGAATTATTTCTGCTCGTTGGGCTTTCATAAGTTAACTTGAAAGTAGATAGTTGAATCAGAATATACATTAGTCATTTTTTTTCACATTTGGTACATGTTACTATGATATTATAGCAGTATTAGTAGTCTTTTAAAATCACATTTAGGTTAGCTTTTTTAAAGTTCTCCATGTAGGGCTGGAGTGGTGGCTTGGCGGTTACGGCGCTTGCCTGGCATACACGAGTACACTAGTTCAAACCCCAGCACCACATACACAACGAAGTCTCAGAGCAACGAAATCCACATGAAAAACTAAATTTAAGAATTGTGTAAAAAAAAAAAAAAAACAGTTCTCCATGTAGTTTGTTATTCTACTGAAAATGTGCTGTCTCGTTATTATAAGACACAGTAAGCTGACCGAAAATGCTTCCTAGTGGCACTGTTGTTTGCTGTTTGATTTGTCATTCAGAAATTGGTTATTATTGCACATATTTAAAAGAATTTGTTTAAAAGCAGTAAAGCCTGAAGTTATCCCGGTGCAGTCTGCTCGCATTTGTCTGGCTCCATTTGCTGTGTGATCCATTCTGGGTCAATTAGCCATCTGCGTCACACTGAGTACACTGTTGATTAAGGCTGGCAGCTTCTTTTGAGCACAGTGATCATAGTGAAAGCGGCTGTGTGGCAGTGTTGTTCATGAGCCTGTTTTGAGATTCTCTGTTTTTCTTAGTGTTCCCACTGTTTTCATATTTATTGTTACATAATTGCTGAATGCATAACAGCTTTACATTTGTGATATTTTCATTCATTGCTTGCAATATTTAGAAATCTTTTCTGGAACAAAACTCATCAAGCCTGCAACTTTGAGTAAACTGGCTCCCAAAAATGAAGGTTGCCTGACCACTCCTAACAAGTCTGAAGATCCCTCAGCAGCTGATTCTTGTGTTCAGTTTCAGACTGTAGGTATTAAATTTCATATTGGACTTATATATTTTTAGTTCTAAAATCATTTTAAAACTAAACTATAAATAACAAAATTTATAATTACATGCTGTGTGCAGATATGGAAATATCGCAGTGAATTCCATTATTATGTGTAATTAATGTATTAATAAAAACCAAAATATAATAAAGGTGAAATTTCCTTCAAGAGTGCTATTATTAATTAATCACTCTTGTTGATTTTTCTGTCTAATAGAACATTAGCCATGTCTTTTTTTATTTTTTTGGTTTCTTTTGATGTTTTTCTAACCCCCAGTGTGTGAATTTTATACACAAAGCCACTATAATGAAGTAGTGCTTTTCCTTAAAAGGATTCTTCAGGATACTGTGGTGGGAACAAGGAGAAAGAATTATTTATGTTTAAAAGAGTTCAGGAAGCAGAAGAAAAATGGAGAGGTGCACAAGCCCTAATTGAGCAAATTAAAGTCACATTCTCAGAAAAAGAAAAAGAACTAGAAAATAAGCTGGAAGAACTGAAGAGACAGCAAGAAAAAGAGCTCTTCAAATTGAATCAAGAAAATTATATTCTTCAAGCCAAGGTACTAACACATTGTTCTGTTTTTCTTTTTATTTATCAAAGCAAAACAACCCAGTACTTCCTGCTAAACACATTGCCATCCTTAGTTCCTGGAGCTGTTTGACTTGCTCAGTTAGCTATATAAGATATGGAAATAGTGCCAGAGTGCTTCCTTACAAGAGAGAAAATTGAACCCCAGCAGGGAGGGGCCTAAATTTAAATTGGCTTTCTTCTGTTAACAGTCCTTTTTAAAACAAATCATTTAGTTCTTTGTGACCCTCAAAGAAATCTTAAGTTTCAGTAAGAACTACTATGGAAGTTCTGAACTCAGAGAATTTTTCTGTAACATTTCTGTGGTCTTCACTTACTAGAGCCATCAGCACAAAATATCACTGTATTGATTGAACTGTAATTGCCTCCAGAGTCCAGGGTAGTCAATATGATAAGAAAGTTTGGGTCTAAGTACCTTGAGTTTTCTATTCCTTCTCACTTCTCACTGTATCATTTCCCTTCCCAAATAAATGAATTTCTGCATTTTCTCTAAGTTAAGTAGCTTTGAAGAAACCAACAGGAAACAAAGATGGTTACATTTTGGAGATACAACTGATCCTGTTACTGGAGAAAAATTGAAGCAAATCCAAAAAGAAATACAAGAACAAGAGACACTGCTTCAAGGGTATCAACAGGTGTGGCAAATCTTCAGCACATGGCAGTTTTGCTTTTGAATCTTTCATTGTAGAAATGAAGTATATTAAAATATTTCTCTGCCCATGTAATAATAATTAGATTATTCTTCACATTTCTTACTGGCAGAATTAAAGTAGCTAAGAGCATGGATTCTGGATTCAAAGTACCTGGTTTTGAATCCTTGTTCTGCCACTTGGTGTATAGCCATGGGCAAATCACTTCACCTCTCTAAGCCATTTTCTTTGTTGGTGAAAGGGATAATGATATAGTACCATAAGGTAATGGTGAAATCAAATAAGACAGTATAATCCAGACTCTCAGTAGGTACATCCTTAGCCAGGCACACAATAACGATTACTCATTTAATAGCCATGTTTCTAAGAAACTATCCTCTTTTTCTTTAGTTTTCAATAATGCTTTTTAGTAATAATATTGGCTACTTTTGCTCTAATATTCAGAAACATGAATCTGAAATCAGTTGCTGAGGCCTGAGGGTGGTTTACTATAAGCAGAACTGTTTGTTTACAGAGGTACATGTCTACAATGTGTGATGGAATCTTGGTGATGCTACCCTAACAGATGAGGAAGGCTGAGTGATCTCCAGAATAAACTTTATCCTCATTCCCTGTCTCCCATCCCATTTTTTCCTATTACTGTTGACATGTCCTTGTCCTTCATTATATTCTTCTGTTTTAACACCAATCACATGAGCACTGTACCGTGCATTATACCCAGAGACATTCAGAGGATGCATTGCCACATTAGTGGTTGCATCATTCACTGTAAATGAAATAGCCTTAATTTGCCAGACACTGCCTCTGCAAGTGAAAACTGTTCAGATTCTTTATCTGCTCTTAATCTTGCCATATAAAGCAGGAATTTTTAAGATTTCACAGACCCCATAAGGATGTCAACCATCTCTCCCATGAAGGTAATACAAAATTTGTTTTCTAGGTATTTAGAGAAGATCATTCATACTGTATGTATTTAAAGTGCCATCTTCTGGGCACTTTTCCAGGACACAGTGAGATAGTTCATGTTTCCACTGGGTCTTCAAAAATCCCTTGGTTTTTATCAGATTCTTAATTTCATAGAGATTGATAAGCCAAGGCATTTAAATGCCAATTGGAACTTTTTCCCTTCTCTTTGATCTCAGTTGGTTTGAGTCACTCTTTAGCTCAAGCACTGACATTAACAGGGTCTAATCTTCGCTCTGTCTTTTTTTGAGTTTTCAGAAATACTAGGTGTTTAATGCAGTGCTTACCATGTTTTCATGTATAAGTATGAATACCCATTATGACTACATCTGACTATCACACACCAGAAACCAGCCTTCCAAAACCTTCCAGGGGTGATTTTTTTTCCCCTCTTTCAGGCCAGAAACAATAGGCTATAGTGCCCCACTGGGCCTTCCCATCCTGAGCCAACATAGTTGGGATGCAGTGATTCCTTCAGAAACTTTCCTACTTACCCCTGTGAAATGCGGTACATTATACAGACATCAAGCTCTTAAGCTTCAGGAGTTTTTTCAGCTTTCAGCCAAACATTTTAAACATTTTGAAAATAACTTTTTATATACAAAGTTTTCTTCTAAGATAATATAAAAATTTGAGAAAGATTTTACAAACTCAAAAACTAAATAAATTTAAAAGACCTCAAAAGTATTTTATCTATTGCAAAGATTTATCTATTAAAATTATAGCATACTGTATAAGTAGTACTGACTTTTAACTAAAACACAATTTTCTGTTTTTTAAAAGGAAAATGAACGGTTGTATAATCAAGTGAAAGATCTCCAAGACCAAAACAAAAAGAATGAAGAGCGAATGTTTAAGGAAAACCAGAGTTTATTCAGCGAGTTAGCTTCCTTAAAGTAAGTCCTTTTGCAATTTTTATAATCAAATATATTTAGACTATTTCTAAGTATTTTATTGTTAATAATATACTTACGTTTACTTACAAATAGTATTAACTTATTTTTTTACATTTATTTTTATTTATACACTAATGTCCAGTTTCGTAACTGTTGTATATTAAATATTCAGAGGATTTTTTATTTTGGTGTTGGATAACTAGTATATATTTTAGTGTTTTCAGCATATTCATACTTGAGGATGACATCAGTTTCAGAAAACTGAACATAGACAGTGGTCCTCTCAATCGTCATTAAGCCCGAGATGCTTTACCGTTTCCTAAAGAATCATGTGATTAACAACACTCAAAATAAATTCACACTATCACTTCAGTCTTAAGTCAGGCAGGCTCTGTAGGTAAGAATGTGGTCTCTGCTAGAGCCTGTCTTCATTCAGCTCACACCAGAAAGCTCTGGAAAACAGATTGAACCAGAGTTAGTTTCTCGTTGAAGCAATGTATCCTGGGAGGAAGAAGGGGATATCTCCAGGCTAGGCATTACCATTTGGCTGAGGACATTTCTCCAGAGGCATCTGTGAGTTGACATCAGCCAGTGCTTACCACAATAGAGTACCAGGATGTACTTAATCATGTTTCAGATTAGAAAGTCTTTGAATGTTAAATAAAAAGTCTGAACCCACAAACATGAACAAGCTAAGGTACTGTCTTCGTTTTGGAAGTGACTGCTGTTTGTGCAGTATTGTACGTAAACACCAAATCACTCAGGACCATTATTAGGAAAAATGTCTTTGACCATGAATGTCATAGCTATTACTATATTTATTCATGGCTTTCTTCTGATGTTGTGGTTGTTAAATAAGTTAGGGCATATGAGCCATGGCTGCCATTAGCTCATACTGGCCTTTCATGTGAGGTAGAAAAAGGTCCACCCCATAGCAGACAGAACTAGCAGCTACATAGGTTGGCAAGCAAAGTACACATTTGTGTAAATTAAAAAAAAAAAATGCCCCTTCTGGGTGTAACCCAAGGCCAAGTATGATGATCTGCATACTTCTCATATACAAAAGCATTTACATCTACTTTCTTTCTGGATACTTCCTTAAAGCATTTTAGAATAGCGTATCTTATATTACCTGGCTTGTAAAAAAAAAAATAAATAAAATAAAACTATTGCAGGATCCAAACTTAAGCTCCAAATAAACTTTCATGATGAAACAGTCACTGGTAATACTAGGGCTAGGTGATCTTTTGTAAATTCCTAAGCTCTTTATATAATGTCTCTGGAAAAATTGAAAAATTGGTCTTGTTAGTTTCCATGTATAAAACTGGCTGTTTTTGTTCCTCAGAAAGAAATCTAGAATGGTAGAATGGTAGGACAAGGAGTACCTTAAAACCACAGGAAAATTAATAGCCAGCACATTTTTTTGCAACATTGGTTTTTTTTCCTCTGAGTACTAGGAGTAAATTTCTTATATTATAAATAAACCAGTAATCTTAGGGTTTAAATTATTTTAGATTAAATCTAAATTTTTCCCTAAGAGTGTTCTTCTCTTTTAATAATCTTTAGATTATATAAAACTTTGATCTTCGGTGATTGATATAGTTCCAATATTGGTTTGTATTTAATTTTTAGAATATAATATTTTATATTGAAAAGAGTACCTTGTAAAAAAGGAAACCTCTTTATTTTCATAATAAATCAGAGAACAGATACACAAAAGTCGATTCCTGTCTCATGCAGTTGAAGATTCAGAACCCTCCAGAAACCAGAGTTTTACAGATCTGTTAGCAGAACTACGGGTGGCACAGGTAAGTTGCATAAGGATTTTGACTATTAGAGTAAAAGTCATTATGAGAATCCCCGGGTGTTGTTATGGTTTGTATGAAAGGTTTTGTGAGACAATGCAAAAATGCTCAGAGGTAAAACGATTAAGTTATAAGAGCCTTAACCCAATCAGTGAGTTGATCCCATGGTAAGGATTAACTGGCAGTTGTGGGCTGGTAGGGTGTGGCTGGAAGGGGTGGGTCTTTGGGGGCAGATCTTTGGGGTATATATTTGTATCTGGCATGGAGTCTCTTTCTGCTTTCTGGAGCCCTACCTTGACCAACATCCCTCCGCCACATTTTTACCCGTTGATGTTCAGCCTCACTTCAAGCCCTGAGGAATGGACCTGGCTGCCTCTGGACTAAGTAAAATCTCTGAAACTGTGAGCCCTAAAATAAATTGATCCTCCAAAAATTGTTCTTGTCAGCTATTTGGGTCACAGCAGTGAAAAAGCTAACTAAAACAGAAATTGGTA
Source organism: Aplodontia rufa (assembly GCA_004027875.1). Taxonomy (NCBI): domain Eukaryota; kingdom Metazoa; phylum Chordata; class Mammalia; order Rodentia; family Aplodontiidae; genus Aplodontia; species Aplodontia rufa. The sequence goes on from PVKS010005240.1 coordinate 30,201, forward strand.
CTGTGAATGGGGCCATTGCTGTGACTAACCTGACCCTGTGGTTTAGAAACTTTTGGAGCTTTCTGGAATTTGGGGGAGGAATTTTGAGATCTTTAGCAGTGCAAGCTGGAAAAGCTTTGGATTATTATAAGTGGAGCTTAATAGGCTATTCTGGTGGAACCTCAGAAGGCCAGGATGCCTATAGTAATGTCCACAGTAAAGACAGGGCCCCAGAGGTTTCAGAGGAGAAGGAGGGCTCTATTGGAAATTGGACTGAAGGCCATTTGTATTTTATTCTGGCCAAGAAGTTGTCTGCATTTTGCCCGTGTACTGAGACTTTCTCTGAGCCTGATTTTAAAAGTGATGGACTTCTTAATCTGGCAGAAGAAATTTCTCAGCAGCATAGCATTCAGGCAGTAGCATGGATATTGCTGGTGGCTTTTAGCCAAATTTATTGTGCTAATCAGGAGCAGAAAGCAGAGCAAAAATATTTGAAAAATTTCTACCTGAGAAATGGGAGTAAAATTGGGTCTAAGGAAGTTGCAGTTGTAAAGACATTACTGCACTAAAGAAGTGCTAAAGACTTTGCCTACAGACAAGAAGAAAGATGGCTGGAGGGCATGTCAGGAATTGGCAAGACCACACCCATCTCAAGCTCAATGGAGTAAAAGTTCCTTTGAGAAGAGACCAGTGGGGCACCCTGCTTGCAAAGGTTGGTCTAGGAAGTTGATTCACCATGTTCAGCCACCCAGACACTCAGGCTGCTGCAGCCAAGGTCCCTGAGGTTTGGCTGCTGCTGAAGAAGGCTGCAGACTTTGGTGGCAACCTCATGGTTCTTGTTCTGCAGGATTGGAGGATGCCAGAGTTAGGGGGTCATGGAGCCTTCCTTCGAGATTTCAGAGGAAGGCCTGGCAAAGTCTCCAGGGTCACAATCCTTGCAGGCAACCCCTGAGAGGGTGATGCATGGACATAAGAGGAGGAAACCAAAACTGCAGTGGAGACCCTGAGATTAAGAAGTGCCAGTACCATGGAACGTCTGCCTAGGAAAGCTGTGGGAATCTATCAGAGTGGAGGCAACAGAGAGGCCACATGGGATTGCAGAGCATTTTAATGGAAATGTGTTCATAGTAAACTTCATGCATATTCAAAGAGGTTGAAGCTTTTATTGATTAATTAAGGTACAGGGGATTGAACCCAGGAAAGGAGACGTTTTGAAGTTCAGAAAGGGAGAAATCCAAGTAATCTACTTGGATATAAAATTCATAGGTTTTGGAGACTTGAGGCAGGAGCTGGCATCAATTCATTGGTGGAGATGTTGTTGCTAAGCAAGTGTCCTATGCGGCTTACCTGAAATGCTAAAGTTTTAAAGAATACTAAAAATAAACTTTGTTACAGAAATATGTGATACATATGGGGCTTGCAATGGCATGGGTACACATAGAAGGTGAAGGAATTTCTTATACGATTTTTTTAGAAAGTCCATATTACAAAACTTAGATAAGGCCCTTTCCTTAATTTCTGGGCCTGACAAGAACAATTTCATCTTGGTATCAGCAACTTTCACAATGCAGTCAGGATACCTTGAAAACTTTCAGTAAAATAGTAGAGTAAGGAAAAATTCCATCACTCTGCCTACCTGTATATTAAATCATTTATTATACAACATACAAACATTCCTTAGAAACTGAGTTGTCAAGAAAATTTTTCTGTCTCACCTTCTCATGAAGAACTTACACTGTAGTGGAGAAGACAGGCAATAAGTAAATAATTACAGATAGAAATAAGTGCGTTGAAGAAAATTAAAACAGAATAATGAAAGGCAAGGTAGAGGTAAGGCGGCATGTAATAGTGTAGACAAGGAAGCTCTCTGAAAAAGATTCAGGTTGACAGCATAAGAGAAGCAGCAGCCAATCATGCTAAGACTCTTTAGTCAGGGATAAGAGACAATGCAAAAGCCCTGAGTTAGGTGTGTTTACCTTCCAGGAAGCAGAAGTGGGTGGGAAAATATGAGTGGTGGAAGATTAAGGCAGACAAAGACCACTCTGAATGTCTGCACAATTTAAAAGGGAGAGAACACCCACCAAGTATGCCCAAGATTGACATGGCCATACTGGTTTTCTTGAAGCTGGGCAGTTTCTGTCCCTGGACGTATGTAGACTTATAGTGAACACCCATTTAAGCGTTGATTGCCTGATTGAACTCTATAGATCCTTTGGATTCTGGAATTCCATAGTTCTGTGAAGTAGGAACCCTAAGAGAACATTTCTAAATTAAGTTAATTAAACAGGAAGAATTTACAAAAAGATACATGAATGTTTAAAAACTCAACAATCAGTGCTCCTAAAAAGAAATCCATAGATTAGACAATAAAATGATGCAGTTAAAATCTGTGAGGTATCTTAAAAACAAGATTATACAAAGTTTTATGAATACACTCATTTTCTTTGTAAGACTTAATTTTAAATTGTAAGGCAGTATGATGCAAAATTGTTATTTTGCTGTGAGTTCCAAGTGCTTTCTTTTTTTTTAACAGTTGTGAATTTGGTTCATTATCATTTATTGAGTATATGCCATGTGCTTAGTACCATAAAGTACGGTAGCAATAAATCTCCATTGAACTTTTAGCCCCATAAGAAGGAGCGTGTGCATAAATCAATGTCACATGAAACAGAAAGTAATAAATGCTACATTAGAGGTACAGAAAAGTTTGTGGGAGCACAGAAAAGGATTATTGATAATCATTTAACTGAATTTGACTAAGTCTTGAAGGATAAATATGATCTTTGTCAAGCAGAGGAATGGGGCTTGGCACTTCAAGTATTGAGAGGAGTATACAATGTAGAGTATGTTGAGAATTTGTTTACCTTTTTTCTGAATGTCCCGGGCATTTTTTATGGATTTATAATACAAGGAGTAGCAAAATAAAATTCTGCTTTCAGGTAAAAGCTAGTATGTCAGAAAGTGATAGGAGCTATAAAAAGAAAATGAAACACTATACCTGGGGGCCAAGATAAGACTTGTTCTTTCAAAGAGGATGGTAAGAGAAGGCCTTCCTGGGGCTTCATTTAGGCAGAAATTGTAATACAGTGAAGGGCAAGGTACCTGGCTATCTAGGGGGAGAGTTCTGTAGGCAGAGGTGGCAGGAAGCACAAACCCCTTGAGGTAGGAGAGTTCTGGGGATGTTCAAAGAATAGCAGGGAGGTCTGTGTTCTAGAATGAAAAAGAAGGGAGAAAATTTATAGTAGTTGTGGTCAGTCATGGTCAAGGCTAGATTATGTGACACTGAAGATCATGGTAAAGACCCAAGAAGAGCCAACCAGTGTTTTAGGGGAGTGCTATTAACTGTATTAGTCAGCTTTTCCTCACTGTGACCAAAATACCTGATGAAACCAGCTTTTTTTGCCTCAGGGTGTCAGAGGTTCAGTTCATGATCAGCCAGCTCCATTTCTCTGGGTCTGAAGTAAGGCAGAACATCATGGCCGACCAGCTTGGTGAAGGAAGGCTGCTCAAATCAAGGTGGCCAAGAAGCAGAGGGAGAAAGGGGAAGGACAGGGAAGATGAACCCTTCCAGGGCACACTACCAGTGATCTTTCTCCTCCAGCTGCACACCACCTGCCTACAGTAACCATCCAGTTAGTCCAATCAAACCATGATGAACGATTAGTTTGCAGCTCTCATACTTTGATTGTTTCATCTCTGGATTTTCATACATTAACAGAGGAGAGGAGGACACCTCGTATCTGAACCATAAATTAACCGACTACAACTATTTTTCTGACTGCTTTGAGGAAAATAGCCTGTAGTGACTCAGAGTGGAAGAAGCAAACTAGTTAGGAGTTAGGAGATTATTGCAACAATCGGCAAGAGATTATCAATTCAGGCAAGTGAGCATCAGCATGGCTAGTAAATAGAAGAAATTAGAACAATAGATTAGAAGGTATTTAATGCTATTCTGAGAAGATTAAAACTAATTCCTAATTAGTTCTAAGGCTGTGGGAAGCTACTTATTGATTTCAGGGGTGGGGCTGATGGTAGTAATAAAATCAGCTAAAATTTAGGAAAATATTTCATAGCAGTAGTTTTGATAGATTGAGTGCAGAAAATATACCACAAACTATTGTGTTTGAAAGTAATTTGCTTTTCTATTTCTTTGAATATCAAGAAAGAAAAAAATGGCTTGTTAGAAGACATCAAAAGAGTGAAGCAAGACAAACAAGCTCTTGAAGTAGACTTAGAAAAAATGAAGAAGGAACGGGACCAAGCCAAAGATCAGATTGCTTATGCCACTGGTAAACATTGAGTTAAAACCATTTACATTTTTACTCATAACCATTCTAATCTTGAATTTAAGTAGTACAAATTGAATTATCACTGGACTGGGATCTGAGAAGGTTCCTCCAAGAATGTAGTAGAACCTCAACTTGGGCCAGGAGAGTTCTTGACTTAGGCCAACTGAAAAGAATTTCAGGAATCATCAAGAACAAAACACAAGCAAAAATTTATTAAAGGACACCAAAACAAAGATATACACACCCCAAAGGCAGGGTGTAAACATCCCTCACCTCTCACAGAAGAGAAGAAAAATGATGCTCCCAGAGTTGAGCTAACAATATATAGGATTTTCCTGGGAAGAAATGTGCAGGTTCACAAGCAAACTTTTGTGAAAATCAAATCCCATAGCAGTCATTCGATATTTGTATCAGAATGTTTCTTCTTGTATAAACAGTCTAGCTGTAAATCAGTCATGGGCATATTGAATCATAGGCCTTTGAATCTGGGGACACTTCAACTGATAATTTTTTTTCTAATTGATGCTGGTATCAAGCATACACTGGAGGTTTTGTTCATCTAACTAAAGAGACAGGCATAGCCAGTCATGCTCATTGACTTGGATCTGCATCTAGTAGGGGTTTTCTCTTTCCCCTAAGGGCCCACCTGTAGCAGAATGATATAATTAAAATGCCCTTCCTTGAAATATATTGTAATTTTTAAAACATTTTTAGATAGTTACTAACAGGTACATGCCTCTGAGTGATTTTAATAAGAATAAGTATAAAATCAAAGAATATCAAAGTAATTTTGAATTTATGACATTTTACATTTAGCTGTTTGTCTCTCATCTCATCTAGACTGAATTTCCTGAGGACAATGTCTTTTTTCCCTGATGACGTCAGCATTATGTTTTTTAGTATTTGCCAAAAGAACACATTAACACTGCACTGTGTTTTATGGAGAATGCCACAGTCTCCACCAGGAAAAAAAGGAAAAAGATAAGAATGCAGAGAATTTTAATATGAAAAAAATTACAAATAAATTTGAGAGGAAATGGGGTGCTAAAGTAAGCGTTTCAGACAAGAGTTGCATTTGAGCTGGGCCTTGACAGATAGTAAGATTGGAAAATAAGGACTGGAGAGAGGCTGCTCAAGTGTGTACCAGGAACACATTGTTGAGCACAACTTTGGGTTGGAGCTTAGGATGTCAGAACAAATGGCTAGAAAAATCAGAGGAGCTCGTGTTTCCCTAAGTAAGGATCTTTCTGCTACAGTGTCATCAGCTTCAGTATAAGATGTGCACAAAGAAATCTATTTTCCCCTGCTTGTAAGAAAACGACATTTACTTTCTTCATCTGTAAAATAGAATACTGATCTGTTTTTTTTTAATAAAGAAAAACTTTTTAAAAAGTTTTAAGCATTTTTCAGCCAGGTGTGGTGGTGCACACTTATAATCCCAGTGAATCAGGAGGCTAAGGCAGGAGGATCACAAGTTCAAAGCAAGCCTTGGCAACTTAGTGAGGCCCTAAGCAACTTAGCAAGACCATGTCTAAGAATAAAAAGGGCTGGGGATGTGGTTCATTGGTTAAGCATCCCTGGGTTCAATTCCTGGTACCCCCCCAAAAAAATTAAATAAGTTTGTAGTGGTAAATAAATTAATACATGGTAAACACTCATGAATGTTTGCCAGTATTCTTTTTAAATATAATTTGTAGGCATTCTTCATTTTTGTTATTTCTTGAATCCAACCTTTATTTTTCTATGAAAACAATTTTTACAATGAAAGTCAGTGGGAAAAAAATTATTTTTCAAATATTTCTAGAGAGCCAACTCTGAGTTTGAAAAATATTTATGAATACAGTTTTGAAAAATTATGAATAAATTTCCTCATCTCCCATTACTAGTAAATTAAACACTATATTGTATATGTCAGTTATTTTAAGCCTCTTATTTTTTCATAATGCTTTCATTAAATAGGCAATAGTTTTCATTCAAAAATCTTGCTTTTTTCCATACTTGAAAAAAATTATATATAATCAGGTTGTTGAATCACCTTCTTATAGGTGAAAAATTATATGAAATAAAAATTTTAGAAGAAACACATAAACAAGAAATCTGCCGTCTGCAAAAAAGATTACAGTGGTATGCTGAAAATCAGGAACTTCTGGATAAAGATGCACTTCGGCTTAAGGAAGCGAATGAAGAAATTGAGAAGCTGAAACTTGTGGTAATAGACCATTTCAGAATGTATTCCTGTTGTCCTCTTTGTCAGTTCTATGTAATCTTGTGTCATTGCAATATTAATCCGAAGCCTTTTAGTTTAAATAGTTTAGGTTCAGGTTTAGATATATAGTCAGTTTTAGATTAGAATCAGAACAAATGTAAGGTCTTTATCATAACCTGCTAGATCCCCTTGTAGTCTGACCCTTACCTGCGTCTTCAGCCTCCGCTGTTACTCTACTCCCCCCGAGTCACTCTCCTCTAGCCGCACCAGAAGTCCTCTGATTTTTGAATGTGCCAGGATTGTTCTGATTATTGCTTTGGCCTGGAATACTCAGTTCTTTCCATGACTCACTCCTTCTTCCTGTTCAATCTCAGCTCAAATTTCTACTCCCCAGAAAGACCTTTCCTGACTCCTGTATCGATTGCAGCTGCCAGTTCCACCCCTTTGTTCCTATTTCTTTCACTGTTTTCTTCATAGCATTTGTTACTCTCAAAGTAATTTTGCTTGCTAATTGATTTACTTTATGCATTAGTTTATCAGCTATCTCCCTCCCCTAAAGCATTTAGACTAAGAGCAGAGACCCAGTTTGTCTTCTCTGCCATCTTTGTCTTCAGCAGCCTTGTGCTCTGCCTGTGAAGTGCCAGGAACTTAAGAGGAGCTCATTCAGCATTTGTTGAGGACTTAATGAGTGAATGAACCAACATTATGCTCTCCCCCACTAGTCCTTTCCTTTTAGGTTTTAAATATGCTTAACATGTTTTTTCTTTGACAGATTGAGAAATTGAAAGCTGAATCTGGGAATTCATCTGCCCAGCAAAAGTTACGTTCAAAAGATAAAGCAGCTGATGCCAAAAAAATTCAGGATCTGGAAAGACAGGTATGTGTTAAAGGTAAATTTTTATGTACTTTGCATTTTTATTTCAGGGGTCAGCATTAGATATAATTAATCTGGAGAACTTGTTTTAAAGCAACATTAATTTTTAAAAATAGCTTTATATATAATCTATAGCTTTACAAAGAATTTTTGAAATAATGTGCCTCAATTATAAGATGGGAGACCTATTGATAAAAGGTCATTTTGGTCCCAGATTTATTAGACATCTAGGAAGAAAGAAGCAGAATTTTAAAGCTCTGGATATAGATTTAGGTATTCTTTCTTCTAAGCCAAACATGTTTGGTGGTACAAACCTGTAGTCTTTGCTACTCAGGAGGCTAGGACGCATGACTTGCGCCTAGGAGTTCCGAGCAGCCTGGGCAACATAGCAAGACCTCTTCCTCCTTCTTCTTTTTAACAAGAGAGAGTATGAAAGAGGGAATCAACTTTACTTAGTTTTTCATCTGGCCTTTGTTTCTCTGACACTTAGCTGTATATGTGGTGATGGATTTCACACCTAGGCCCTCACACATGCTAGGCAAGTGCTCCAAATGCCAGGCCACCGCTCCAGCCCCAAGACCTCATCTATTTTTATTTTTTTTTTTTTTTTAAAGACTCTTTCTTCTGACCAAAGAAAGATAGGTGAGAGAGGAGTACAGGAAGAAAGATCCTTGAGCTGGAAACCTGTTCATAATGCTTGGGAGATGTTGCAAAACACCCTGTAAGCAGAACATTCAGCCTTCCAAAGAGCTTGCCTTTATCTTGAACTCTTGCTCACTGTTTAGACTTAGAAATATTCACTTCATGGTCAGTGTGACTAGGAGAACTTTATTAAAATCATCCAGTGTATCTGGATGTATAAAGGTATTGGTTCCCATCTGCTTGGGAAAGACTTAGGCTGGAGGATCTCTTGAGCCCAGGAATTCAAGGCCAAACTGGGCAATACAGCAAGACCAACTCTGTCTCAAAAAAAGAAAAAGAAAAAAAAAGTAAAGATATTTTTGTTAGTGTAATTTTGGAAGGAGGCAGAATTATAATTAATTTTTTTATCTATTTTTAAAACATTAATGTAGCCTTTATATTTATAACTAAACATTGAAATAATTTCCAGCCTTGTTTATGAAAAAGCATGATTCTGTAGTCAAGAATTAACATATGGCTATTATTCCATCACAAATCCAAAACTCTGAGGTCATCACTAGGCTAAAAATTATCCTAGTTTTATGAGGAGGAGGAAAATTAAGCAAGAAATTTACTTTTACAGGACATTTTCTTACATTGAAAGGTATGACTTAGTAGTTTGATTCAGGGGGCCAAAAAAGGAATAGGACAAAGGTGGTTTGAAGAACTAGAAATGTTCTAAAGTGAGTGTAATGCTTAAAATTTAAATTAGCCAATATAAAAGAAATCATCAAGAATTGTGAGAGAAAACAGACCAAAGAAACTACCTCTCCATTGGATGAATTTTTAAAGAAAAATCATGTAAAACTGAATGTGAGTAAAGAAATGAAACATGCTAAAGATAAAAATTAAGACTTCAAATAGGGATTTATTATTGACCAAAAATAAACTGTTTTATAAAAGTAACTTCTTTTTATTAACACTTTCATAAAACATTGAGTTATCATCTTAGATTTTATCCATATAAAATATTCATCCTTTAATCGTATTTTGTGTAGTTGGAATACCACATGTACATTTCAGATCTTATTTATTCTGTTTCCTTAGCATTTCCATCCTAATTATTGTAGATGTAAATATATATTTTATAATCAAGGCATACCACTGTATATTAAGAATCATTTTAGAGTCATATTCTAAAGTAGATTAATTATAAATAAAATATTTCTTTTTCTAAATAGAGCATAAGTAAAACCAGGGCTAATTAGATTAATTTTATAATTTCAAATTATGTTTATTTGTTCATGCTTATATTTAATGGGATATTTCATAATTTAATTTTCATTAAGAATTTTTTTAAATTTTACTGTGTCTCTCAGTCATATTGGTATCATTGACCAAGAATATTTTAAGGTAAAATTAACAATACAAATTAAATTTTCCTTAAAAAATGTAATACATATTTCAAGATACCAAATTAAATTGAAATTTTTTTTTTTTGTGTATGCATGTGTGTGCACTTATGTGTGTGATCAATCCCAGGCCTCATGCATGATAGGCAAGCAGTGTGCTACTGAGCTAGTACCCTAGCCCTCTTAAGATTTTAAATGACTACATTAATTATAAATATGTTTAAATTCATTTTAAAAATCTAGTTCTTGGGCTGGAACATTTGCTCAGTGGTTATGGCACTTGCCTGGCATGCAGGAGGATGTGAGTTCAAATCCCAGCACCATCTACACAATAAAGTGTCAGAGCAATGATATCCACATGAGAAACCAAATAAAATTTATTCTCTTTTTCTGTCTCTCACTGTCCCTCTCTCTTAAAAAATCTAGTTCTCTTTTTAATATGTGGTACATATTCTGTGCTCATACTTCCATATGCTTTCAATGCCATCAGATAACTAGATTTTTAATACTAAAAGATATAAAGCTTTAAAATTTTTATAAGTGAAATAAGTTATTAATTTTTTTGTTTCTGGATATATCCCAGTTTATAGTACATCAATGAATGTGCAAGCAGTTTTCAGGAACAGAAATATTTACTGCTAACTTTGTAGATGGTCTGAGTCTTAAACAGCCAATATGAATAATGTTTGTTCTATAAGCAGGATTTTGAGCATCAACCACCCATCTTGGTTTTTAGATAAATTCAAAAGAAAAGCCAACATGTATCAAATCCCCAGTATATACTGGGCACTCTGCCAGGTGCTTAAGATAAAAATCAGGTGATCTTCACTTATTTCTATCACCTAATGACTTGACCCTGTTAGCATGTTTATTTTACCCATGAGGCAAGATATTTACATTAAGGAGTTGACCAAGATCCTAAAGCTGGTGGCACAATCTAACCAAATGTGCCACCAGTTAACCACTGAACTATACTGCCTCTTAGGTTTATTTTGTTGCATGTTCATAGGCTAGAAAACTGTTTAACAAAGAATTTAGCATTTTAATGTGTTTTTCAAGGATATCTTCTAAAGCACCAGTTATACACACATATGCATATACAGTGCCAAACTAATTTCTGTAGACTCTGATGCAGTTTTGTATTACAGAAAAACAGATAATATATCAGTGAAATGGAAAGTGTTTGGTCTTTTATGAAGACTTCATGAAATATCATCCATTTCTCCTTGATTCTCAATTAAAAGAAGTCATTTTAAATTAGGTTGAACTTCTTTTGGAGGGAGCCTTTGTGGGGCATGTTGGGTAGGGATAGAGAGTGTTATTATCAGTGGCAGGTATTCAGGAAGCTCTGTACAAAATGTTTGCATGTGCACTTAAGTAATATTTCAGTCAATCACTAGTAGAAGCACATCACATAAGGGAGTCTGGAAGAAAAAGTTGGGGGAACTACAGCTTTGCACTCAAAAAGACTGTTTTTTAATAATAGAAAGGCCAAAGGTGTGTTTCAAGCAACTATAGCATTTCTGTAAATTAACCAGTAGTTGGACATTATCATAGCATATATTTTAACCAGATAATTTAGAAATATAAAATTTGAAATTAATTTGTACTTCTGTGCCTTCGATTCAGTTGAGACATTTTGTAAACACTGAAATTTAAACATGACTCATACAGAATAATCCAAGTTTATATATTGAACTGCTTCATTTATATATATAGTTGTGATTTACATATGTTCAAAACTATTTTAATAGGTTAAGGAAATGGAAGGAATTCTGAAGAGAAGATATCCCAATTCTTTACCTGCTTTAATATTGGCTGCATCAGCAGCTGGCGAAACAGTAGATAGAAACACAGTGGAATTTATGGAAAAAAGAATTAAAAAGCTAGAAGCTGAGCTGGAGGGTAAAGATGAAGAAGCAAAGAAAAGCCTGCGTACCATGGAACAGCAGTTTCAGAAAATGAAGGTAAGTGCAAGGCAGCCATGGAGATGGAGCTCAGATGGACCATGAGGACAGGGCCTTCCTGGATTGCATTTTAACAATTAGCTCCAAACATCATTGCCCCGAAACCTTTACCCGGAGTGGCAATAGGTGCAAAAGGAACCCAGATCCATCCTGTCTTGTCTTCTTTAAGCAACTCATTTTTATTTTATACAAAAAATAATCAAGCACAGGATAATTTTTACATCAATACTCTTAATATTAAAATTAGTGGCTGTAATGTCAAGGAAAAAGCAGAGTAAAACACCCCAGATACATATTCAGTATAAAGTGAAAAAAGAATTTACTATGGTTGAAAATATTTTTACTCAAATTTATCAACATTGGTAAGGGAATGAGACAAAAGTATATATTTTGCAGGCTAGGACAGATGCAGGGGAGTATCTCCCAGAAATTTCTTACTGAGTTTTCCACTCGTTTATGAAATAGGAGTGAATGAAAATATAAGTGCCTGAACAGACCAAGGATGAGGTATTTAATTTACTTTTAAGTATTTGTTGAGCCAGGCATGGTGGCTCGAGAGGCTGAGGTTCAGAGCCAGCCTCAGCAACTTAGTGAGACCTTGTCCCAAAGTAAAAAATACAAAGGTCTAGGGATGTCTCATTGGTTAAGCAACCATGGCTTCAAACCTGATACCGAATATATATTTGGAGAGCACATGCTTTCATCAGAAGTTGTGCTAGATGCTTTCAAGAACATCTCAGTTCTTCTTGCACAATACTTCCAATCATTGTTACCCTAGTTTACAGATGAGGGAACTGAGCTGTTCACAATTTCACCATCTTGCCCAAAGTATAACTGCTGGAGGGTACAAAGCAGTGGCTCAAATCCAAGACCTCTAACCCCAAACCTTATGCCATACTACTTTATGATGCCAATCCTATTCCTCATGGATTCCTGTCCTGAGAGAAGCAGCAAAGGAGAAATTCCAGGGACAAGAAAAGGTTAGCAACCTACAGTGTCCTGAAAATTAAGGTCACACAAGCAGGTCGAGTTTCCTCTATTCCACCCTCTTAAATCTCTCAGACCCTGCCTGGTTTACTTTGTTCTCTCAGTGTCCTACATCCTGATGTGTACTCTTACTATCCCAGTTTCACCTTGTGCCCCAGTTTACCCTGTCTCCTCCAATCTTGCTGCTCTGTGTGTTGAGGATTACCCAGTTGTGAGGGAGGGGCTGTCATAGGTATGTTCAGTCTCATGATCTCTTTCAGTGCTTCTTGGCAAACCTATTGCATGTAGCAGTTCATTCATTCTTTCATGTTTCTAAGCATTTGCTCCAACTTTTTGTCAAGTTTATATTGCCCCCATCCTTACCCCATTCTACTTTTAGCAGACCTTGTCTAAACATAAAGGAAAACACAAGTGTTAAGAGTCAGACTGACCTACAGTCTAGGCCCAGTTCTACCATGACTACTTATTTAACCTGTCTGAACCTCAGTTTCCTCATATAAAAAAGAAGCAAAAACTGACTTATTGCCTATTATCCACTTTTACTCCAAATTGTCTTTTAGTTCTGCTGTTTCTCTTCATTAACATGTCACTGAACTACAGTCATTAATAATAATAATGATTGCCTAGATTACTACAATAACTTCCTGACTCATCTACACCCATCCACTTTGCCCCATCTTCTAACTTCTGACACTAAAGCCAAAGTTATATTTTTATCTGTCTTCTACACACATTTTTTTGTTCATTCAACATATTGGAATCATGCTTATACATTCCTGAACACATGGATATTGACAAAGCAAGCCAAGGCTGAGTTCTCCCTGATCCTGTTTCCCCCTACTTTACCCCCATGTTAGTTGGGCTTCTCATGGACATCAAGGGTTTCGAACTGGATTGATAACATCCCTACTCCCTCAGTCCCCTCCCATCACCCCTGCTGCCCGCATCATAGCCATGGTTCCCCCTATGTTGAGGTTATTATTTAGCTTAACCAACTTTCAATGTTTCCAATTGTATTTTAGCTTCTACATATGAGAGAAAACATTCGGCCCTTGAGTCTCTGAGTTTGGGATATTTCACTGTAAATGCCATGATATCGTTCTCTCTAATAGAGTAGAATTCCACTGTATATATGTACCACAATTTTTGAATCCACTCATTCAGCGAGGGGCATCTGGGTTGTTTCCATAGTTTAGCTATAGTAAATTGAGCTGCTATAAACACTGATGTAGCTGTGTCTCTATAGTATGCCAATTCAAGCCCAGGAGTGGGATAGCTGAGTCAAAAAGTGGTTCCATCCCTACTTTTTTGAGGAGACTCTACACTGCTTTCCAAAGTGGCTGTACAAGCTTGCAGTCCCATCAATAGTATACACATATTTGTTGATACCCCTTCAAGAACTTCCTGTTACTCTTAAGTAGCATTACCCACAGAAGACAAGACCTTTATTCCTTTCCAGTATATGTGTGTGTGTGTGTGTGTGTGTTTTACTACGATGCTGCTTCTATTCAATCATACTGGCCTACTTCTCCTGTTTTCCTTTTTCCTGCAGCCACAGAAACTTTTGTACTCTATTGCCTCTGATCAGTATGCTTTGCCCTCCACTTTCCCACTGTGAAGGCATTCCTGACCTTCAATACCAGCAAAACCTTCTCTGGACTCCCTCATAGATGAATTACTTTCAAAGGGATTCTTAGCCCCATGCTCCTGTCCCTGATGGCATTTACCTTGTTAATTGCAGCCATTTGGGTTGGATCACTGGCAGTCTCTATCCCCTTCTAGTTCCTGAACTCTATGATGGCTAGGACTATTCTGCTCTTACTATCATATGCCATCATGTTCAGTAAGGTACTAAGCACAGAGTAGATACTAATAAATATTTTAATTTCTAAATCATAGGAATTGGGAGAATCAAGGGTCATGTAATATCCTACTATCATGCCTGGAGTTTAGCAAATGATTATAATTATTATCGATATTCCACCAACTAGAGGCTTTCAAGTGTCAACTCCAATACACTATACCATTTTTATGTATCTGAATCTACCACAGCTTTTCCCCTTTTACAGTCTCCTGTGCCATTCCTGACTCTGATCCCTACTTGTCACTTCCTCCTTTCCTTTGATTCTCAGTACTTACCAGTCACCTTCACATATCCTCTTCCTGCTTGCAAAATGTCCCTGCTTCTACTTATCCCCAAATTTATACTCATCTCTCAAGATCAAACTTAAATGTGTTCTCTTTGCATTCTTCCCCACTTCCTCAGACATTCAGGGCTGCCTTTCCCACTCTGCATCATGTTCATAGGCCCATTACTGCAGTGCATCATAGAACATTGAAATTTGCTATGTTGCTCTCCTCACTAGGCTTTGAATTTTATCTCTAAAACATAGTACAATGCCTGGCATGAAATTACAGCTCAATATTCATTGAATGAATAAGCAGACACTATTGGTTTCCCCCTCCACAGAGCAAATTCTTTCATTTATTTTTTGTACTAAAAGACTGGTATATGAATTCCAATATCTTACTCATTATGAGATTAATAAGTTGATGATAGAAGAATAACATGTGCTGTTTCTAAAAGTATTCAGTATGTTCAGTTGCTTTACATATTTGTCTTCAAAAGTGAAAAAAAATGTGTGTGACATTTGGCATGGAAAAGGACACATAATAGGTTAATATTAGCTCACTCATATTAAATTAGTGATGGTAATAATTTGTTAATGAATTAGTATTATTTAATAAACTCAGGTTTTTTAAGGTTTAAAATAAATTTGGAGATATAAAAATTACATGTATAATTTAATATTTATGAAGCAAATTCTTAATTATGAAATTGTGTAAGATATATCAATAATATATCAAGATATAATATATCTTTTAGAGAATAGGCAATTAATACATTTGACTCATAGTAGGAGACATCAGAACATAGAGTGTCTACATGAAGGACTGGGTAAGACCCAGTAGAATTCAGGGCTCTAGTAACTGAAGTGTTTACCAAGGGCTTAATATTGTAGATTCTTTTCCTCAGATTCAGTATGAACAAAGACTAGAGGAACAGGAGCAGTTACTTGCCTACAAATTGAAGGAAGCATCCCAGAATCAACACGAAGACGCCTCCAGGGTTAAAGTCCTAGAAACAGAACTCGAGGACATTAAGGAAGCCCATCAAGTCACTGTGAGAAACCTTGAAGCAGAAATAAGTGCTCTCAAACATCAGAATGCTGAATTAGAGCTGAAGAAAAACAGCAACGATGATAAGGATTTCCAGTCTATAGAATTCCAGGTGGAACAGGCTCATTCTAAAGCTAAACTGGTGAGACTCAATGAAGAACTGGCTGCGAAAGGAAGAGAAATACAAGACCTTTCGAAAACTGTGGAGAGGCTTCAGAAGGAGAGAAGAATGATGCTGTCTAATCAGAATTCAAAGGGCAGAGAAGAAATGAATGTCAAAAGGTTGAAGAAAGATGTTTTGCATCCAAATAAACGAACTGCAAACTTCTTCTCCGGAACCATGGACAGGAAGCTGTACCAGCCACATACTTTTACAGATTCCCATATTTCCGAAGTTTTACAAGAAAACTACAGATTGAAAAATGAGCTGGAAGGATTGATTTTGGAGAGAAAGAAGCTGAAAATGGAATCTGAAGCAGCAGTGAACCAGTTTGAAAACTCCATGAAGAGGTAAAAGGTTAAATTGCTTATAAATATTTGGGATCATAAGAAATTTTTTAGAAGTTGTAAGACACTTTCCATGGATAGTTTGATCCAAACTGAACTCATACCTGGATTTTAAGAAATTGTATTACTGTGCTGAGCATAGATTTGCTTCAGGGTAGGGTCTTCTACCTGCTTGGCAGCCCAGATTCTGAGGAGCCGAAATGTCCGTGTCAACCCAAACTATGTCTTTGGTCTGACTAGTCATGTCTTTCTACATATACCCAAACAATGTTAATAAGCTGGCCCACTGGACCCCTCTTGCAAAGAAATTATCATTTATGATTGCTATAGGCAGGTTGAAAATAGTTTTTTATTACAACTGGTTGACAGTTTTTTGTTTTTTGTTTTTTTGTTTTTGTTTTTTTTTTTAAAGAGGGACAGTGAGAGAGAGAGAGAGAGAGAAAAAGAGAATCAATTTTAGTTTTTCATGTGACCTTCGTTGTTCCAACATTTCATTGTGTACGTGGTGCTGGGGTTTGAACTTGTGTACTCGTGCATGCTAGGCAAGCGCCATAACCACTGAGCCATCGCTCCAGCCTGTGGTTGACAGTCTTAAGAGAAAAAGATCCTGTTTTCAAAAGTAACTCTTCAAATTGTCATTGTGATCCATGAATGCCTTAGGGAACTTGTATACTTATGCCTTTGCTTCTCAGAATCTCCAGCCCCTACCCCCGTTCTCATTCCTGTTAGCATCCTTACATCCTCAGATGTTTCCTTCCGCTAGTCAAACGAGTTTTTGTCCTCTGGGTCTGTGTCAGTTTTCCACAAGTAGCCTCTTTTATTTCCACCTCACCTCTGAGGTGTGGCTCTCATCACCTTCAGTCTTTTCAACCTGTTCTTATTCTGACCTTTCCCAGGCATTTTCCTCAAGTTTTGACTACACATCCTTTCCTGAAATGGTTTCCTCCCTTAACCTTCCTGACTTGACAGCTCTAAAACTCTTTTTCTCACTTCTGATTCCACTTCCTTTCCTCTTCCTAAATCTGGCTTTCTCTCCAAAGTTCAATTCTTGGCCTTCTGTTCATTCTTCTCCATTGGTGAACTTACATATTTGTAGGTTTCATGATTTTCTTTTCAGGGCTTGTTCTCAGATGTTAAGCCTACAATTGTTCATTGGATTGCTTCTCTTAGAATCAATAGTACCTCAGGCTTCCCCTTTTTTACCCTTAAACTAGTTCCACCTTAAGTTCCCTATCCCTGTTTATGTAGCCATGTTAATTCAAGTTGTCAGGCCCAGTTTTATCTCCCTTTTTCCTTGGGTTCATGGTATATACGGGGCTTCCCTATAAATACTCACCATTTTGGCTGCTTCTTTACTATAGTAAACCAGTACAGCCTGACTGCTTTACTATAGTCTTTCCACCCTGATCACCCTTGTTTTTCTTCCTCCCACAATCATTTGGCTTAAAAAACATTAATATTCTTTAAATATTCCCATTTCCATATCACTATGCCTTCCCATGCCTTTGTCCTTCTTTAAGTAACAAGACTTAATTTCACTGCCTATCATCTCAAGCCTTATCACCATTCTAATACTACTCTACATGCCTAATCTGCCACATTTCTTCATGTTTGTGTTTGAAATCCTACCTCTTCTACAAAACATTTCTTGGAAATTTCTTGAAAATTGCCAGCTCCTCTCCCCAACTCCTACACAACTTACAATATGTACCAAGGAAGCATTAGTCATACACAGCCTTGTAGCTCCTTGAGAATGGATATACAATTAGGCGCCTTTTTTGCACCCCCACAGCAACCTGGTATAGGTGCTGAATGAGCGTGGGAAGCAAATAAGAAGTGTATACTGACTGGGAGCCCTGGTCAGCAGTTGAGTCATCATAACAACCATATTTCTCCAAATTTAAACCTTGTTTCTTTACTCCTGAATGATAGTGGTATGAAGCTATGGGAAGAATCACATTCTTTCTTAGAAATAATTTAAAATTCATGTTTTTCTTATAAATTTTTCTATATATAGTTTAAGATTTCCTAGTATTGTCAGTCTTTTTCTCAAGTAGCTTGAAACCTACGGAATAATCTTTTCTAGAATTTAGGATTGTTTTTTAACCATAATGCATTTATACCATGAGTGTTTTAGGATTTTATGCTTTTCCTAGAACCCAAATTATATTCTTTCTATGGAGAAATATTTATATAGTGAAATAAGCGATCAATAAATTTGTCTATAGTTTATGAATTGCCATAGTAAATATGTATCAACAGTGATTCATAACTTTTACCATTTAAACTGCCTCTGGATGTATAAATTGTGTCCCAACACAGTGAATAGTCTCACATTTACAGTTAAAATTAAATGCAGATTATCTTTCTGTCCTGAGAATTATCACACACACAGATAATTTCATTCTCACAACATACAACCAGCCCTAAAGTCATATTCATGGACCAAAAATTATTCCAGGTTGCCTAGACACAAAACACAAAGCACAAAGCATTGAAAATTCTAGGGGCTGGAACGGTGGCTCAGTGGTTTGAGCACTTGCCTAGTATGCATGAGGACCCATCTTCACACCCCAGCAGCACGTACACAACTAAGTGTCAGAGAAAGGCCAGATGAAAAAATAAATACAATTGATTCTCTCCCCCCATACGCTCTCTCTCTTAAAAAAACAAAAAGTAAAGAAAAGAAAATTCTAAAGGGAGCAGCTGTGATTATCCAAATAAGAATCTAAGGAAGAAATCTGAGTTTACCTTAAAAGATAAAATGTCAAGCACTTGCGCTTTGTTTTAAATACAAGAAGATGTTTTGGAACCTTAGATTCCCTCATAAAATGTAGCCCCAGGTTGAAGATAGAGTGGAAAACCTAGACTTTGAAGTCCAACTCTGCTGGACTTGAACTGTGGCTCTGCAGTTTACTGATCTGGAATCCCAGATATATCACTTTTCCTAAATTCAAGTTTATCTTTATAAAAATACGGTAAATAACAGTACACTCAGAGTGGTTATAAGGACTTACAGGTAATAACGTGTAAAGCGTCTATCATGGTGCAGTTAATATTGATCCTCTCCCTTCTTTAATTTGTAGACTTCTTCCACTATTTTTGTGCTAACTCAATTAAAATTCAAAGAGCTACTTTTATATGTGATTTTCTTTCTTTTGCTCTGTAGGGTCAAGGAAGATACTGCAGCACATATTGCATCCCTCAAAGCATCTCATCAGAGGGAATTGGAGAAACTCCTTTGTCAAAATGCAGTAGAAAATTCTTCTTCCAAAGTAGCTGAATTGAATCGCAAAATAGCAACTCAGGAGGTATGTGACAAATCTCTCGTGATCATTCTTTGACTTTAATATGCTATTTTTAGGACTATTAGCAAAATATTGATTTGTAAATATTTTAGTTTCACTTTTTTAAGGTTGATGATAAAAATGGGAAATTATTAATAAAGGAAGATGCCATTGTCACATATTTAACTTTTCCCTTTAAAATTAATCCCTACATTTTATTCCTACATTTCTTAACTCTTCCTCTAAATGGACCGTAACAGGTAGTTGAGTCTAGTGTGATTGCTTAGTACTAACTTGAATATTGAACCACCTCCTTCCCAAGTCCCAGCTGACCAAGTATTTACCTTCAGGAGTTCTTACTGCCTTTCATTCATTGAGAAAATATTCAAGTCTGTAGTCAGGTCCTGGAAATAAAATAATGAACCAAGAGATTCAGCAGTAGCCCTTACGACACATAGTCTGCTAAGAACTCTGAAGAATTCTGACAACTTGTCAGCAATTTCTTGAACAAATGTGGCTTCCTTCTTAGTGAATATCTGAAAATACCTACCATGTGGCCCATCTTTTGCAATGTTAGTACTGGAAAACAGCATTAAGTAGAACTTTCATCTGCAACTGAAAAATAGTATGTCCAAGAAGTAGGGAAAAAAAATAGCAAAAACGTTAGCCATTGGAAATCACTGTTGAATATGTGAATGTTCATTTTGCTCTTCATCCCTTCTGCAGGTTTATAATTTTAATAAAACAAGTTTACAGAAAAAAGAAAGATTTTTCAATTGGGGAAGTTTAAATTTGGACTGGCTATTAACTATTAAGAAATTATGAATTTTTTAGGTATAAAAATGTTACTGTGATTTTTGAGAAATGTCCCTAGTATAGGAAATTCTTGTTGAAATGTTTAGGGGGTAAAATGTAGTGATATCTGCAAATTAATTTCAAATGGCTTAGAAACAGTACTGTTCCAGAAGTATTTAAAGTAAGTGCCTTTCAAAAGTAATTGTCCATACAAACTTTCAGATGACCTCTCTAGCTTCCTTCTCCCAAAAGAGTAGTGTCAGAGGGTAGTTGTAAGCATTATATCAAGTAGTTTTGTAGTAAGGAACAATCTGTTGATGTATTTTAATTTCTTTGTCTAAAATGTGAGACTAAGTGTTTATTTCACAGATGCTGTAAGATTTTTAATTGATCTTTAATTTAAAAAAAAACTAGTATTCTGTGTTATTACAAAATGTAAAGGTAATAATTTCCACTCTCTTCCAAAAGCTTAGACTTTATTTTATAGAGTTTTATTTTTAAAAACATTTTCAGTCATGAGTTGGCTTGCTTAAATTTTTCAAATAGTGTTCATGGGAAAGCCTTATTAACTCAGTTTTCTTTAATAATTTCTTAGGTACTTATAAAACATTTCCAAAGTCAAATTAATGAGCTGCAAATTAAACAAGAATCTCTTACAGTTTCTCAAGTTCGAGAAGAAATCCTACAGAAGGAGGTAAGAAATAATCAAAATATTGTGCTAAAATAAATTTTTCTTAGGTATTTTAAACATTAATATTTCTGTATAAATTTTTACTTTAATGTACACATAGATATAGCCTGCAAATATCTTTCATATCTCATGAAAATATTAGTAACTTGCTAATGTAATCTGTTTTCCCCAGATCAAACTCAGATATTAGCAGTAAGTTGTTTATATTCTTGTTTTTGCAGGCAATGGGATGGGAGATGTTTGGTTCTTTGGGGTCTTTTTAGGAGGTAAAATTAGACAGTCAATCATTTCTGCAATCCTCATGATTTCTTAACCAGGACAGTCCCTCTAACAAAAGACAGACTAATAACAGGAAAACGTGTTTATTAGTATACGTAGCATAAAACACAGGAAAAGGCTCATTGCAGGTAGCTCAAGCAGTGGCTTAGAATTCTCCAAGTTCGTAGCTTTGGAGAGATTTGGGTTAGAGGTTGCAAGATAAAAGATTGGCAGAGGGAAAGAAAAACATGGATTAAGACAAGAAGGACAGGACTAGAGAGGTGGCTCAGTGGTTATGGCGCTATACCTGGCATGCACAAGTACACAACAAAGTGTCAGAACAGCAAAAGCCAGATGAAAAACTAAATAAAACTGATCCTCTCTCCTCTCTCTCACTGTCCCTCTCTTAAAAAAACAAAAAACCCACATATCAACAAATATTGAATTGTTGTCTTAGTTCTGAAAGTAGGTTCCTCCCAAAGTTTGGCCTCTATAAAGTAACATTTAAAATAAAAACAAAAATTAGCGGTGTGTCTGGGTGTGCAGCCAGTCAGGAAGATTTCTAGACTCTAGCAGTTTGAATGTCTTTGGTGATATATGAATGCCCCACACGGCAACAAGCATAAAACTTGTCCAGATGAGAGTCGTGGTGATTCTTTGCAGATTATATCAAGTCACATCAGATTATTAAGACTTCAGAAAAATGGCAGTCCTAATTTTTAGTGATTCCAAACCAGAAGGGAGAGAAAAATCTGACATATAATTTTGGTGAGTTGGCCTGATATTAGAGGAAACTAGAATTCAGGATCCAGGTCAGATGGCAGTTAAATAACAAAATATCAAAGTAAATGAGAAGGGCGTGAATCTGATAACCATAGGGTGTACTTTAATTCTCTCATGAGATGCAGCTTTGTCCTCTCTACATCACGTCCATTTCTGTCAGAGATAGTCACAGTAAGACCAGTTTGTTTTAGTCTCATTAAGCTTGGCTTGATTATCCACATTTAAGAAAAAGATAAAAGCCTATTCTTGCTGCTTTTAACTCTGCTTTGCTAGAACTTTTAAAAGCCTCATGAGGCTAGGAAGACAAGCCAAGGTTTTGTCATCAGAATTTGCCTGCAATACCCACATTTGGATGGAAGTTCCCTGAGCCTCTGTCAGATTTATTTCCTGGTCGTCAGTATTTGTACAAGTGCCCTGTATACCTCAGTCCTGAGGATCAGGGTGGAGGTTTTTTGTAAATCTTTCTGAAAAAGGGAAGTTAAAATGGAGAGCTGAGCATTTATAGGATTCTGGAGACACTGGAGTTTTAGGAGTTAAAAGTTGGTTGAGGGAACAGACCAGATTTTGAGGAAGAAGGACCAGAGATCCAAAAGATCTGGAAACTCAGAGTCAGGGAATTGGGGAGTAAAGAGGATCTTTGGTGGGTGAGGAAGAATTTAAAGCAGGTGTCTATTTTGATTTTATCAAGTCTGAATTGCATGATTTTTTTTTTTAATTTTAAAGGGAGTCCCTAAGAATAGCCTTAACATTAAGCTTTATCCAGAATTATCAATTTTTGATCCTGGCTTACACAATACACTTATAAGATCTATGTCTGTGTTCTATCTACCCTATGACTCTCCTCCTTACAGCTAACAGCGCAAAAGGCCATTTCTGGAAGTCTCATTGGCTGATAACCAATAACTACCCCAAACCAAATCCACAAGAGACAAAAATCAAAGAACTGTTGTTTTTGTTTTTTCTATTGCCAGTCTGAATTTAGAAAAGAAGGGACAAAGGGGAAATTTTTACCTCACTCTCTCAACAAGGTAACTACAGACAGATCTAGAGAATGATCTAGAGGTGAGACAGATCTAGAGGTGAGAATTCTTACCTTTTACCAGCACAGCTTCTGCCAGTTTTCCTATAATCCTATCTATAAGCCTCCAGAGCAAGTGAGGTGTCCCAGAAAGTCCTTATCTGGGTCTCAACAAACTGTCAGGGAGGAAAAAGCTTTTTTTCTCAACTAGTTCCTAGTTGAAATAGACCCTCACAACAAATGATAGATTGACAAAAGAAATTCATTAATACATGCAGTGCACGTTATGCAAGAGAAACTTCAGTCAAAGGTAACTCACAGCAGTGGCTTAGAACTCTAATAGAACTAGGTTTATTTGTAGATTTCTGTGGTATCTTCCCTGGACTGGTAAATCTAGAGTTGTCTCAGGACTCCAATAACAACTTATATCCTAACTTTAAACAAGAAAAGGTGGACAATAAAGTTTTTCCTCTATTTACTGCCTCTTAATTGCCTTCAACCAAAAAAAATTGTCAGTTAAGTGTATTTTAAAATGACATTCCAGTTACCTTTAGTACTCATGTTATTTCATTTGATTAGAAATAAATAAAACAGGGACTGGATCGGTGGCTCTGCGGTTCAGGCACTTGCCGGCCATGTGTAAGTGCACTGAGTTCAAACCCCAGCACCATGTACATAACAAAGTCACAGAGCAACAAAGGACACATGAAAAACTAAATAAAAATTGTTTCTTTCTCCCTCTCACTGTCCCTCTCTTTAAAAAAAAAGAAAAAAGTAAATAAAACAAAACAGCCATGCCAGATAACTAGTAACAATATCATTACACAAAAGATCTCTCTGAAAACCCACCATTTTATTGCTCTAAGATCTTTTTTGATCCAGAAAACCTGTGCATCCTAATCATTGAATCCTATGCACCATTTTTTATTATTCAAGGATTAAGTCACATAAGCAAAAGAGTTAATTGCATCATGACTAGATCAGTGTAAAAACACTACAATTGTGGAGCCAATTGCTTAAATCTTGTTCCAGCAGTTGAAAGGATATGTAATTCAACATTCTGTTCAGTGTTTAAGATGTACATAAAACCTTGTTAGCATAAGCATTAAGTTTACAGACTCTCAAAGATCTGAAATTTTTAGGACAAGCAATAAAAGGAATTATGTGTTCATGTTTACAAGATAAAAATAAGATTGATTTTAGTTGTTACAGTGATAATTTACCAATATGGTGATAGTGAACAGATATTTGAAAATAAAAAAGCTGTTGTCCTAGGATCCATTTTCTGCTGCTCTAACAGAATATCTGAAACTGGCTAATTTATAAAGAAAAGAAATTTATTTGATTCACAGCTCTAGAGGCTGGGAAGTCCAAGAGCATAATTGCATTACCAAAGAGGTCCTTCATCATCATCCTATGGCAGAAGGTAGAAGGGCAAGACACAGCAAACACAAGGGCCAAAATTGCTTTTATAACAGCTCACTCTCAAGATAATTAACCCAGCTTTGCAATAACAGCATTAATCCAATCATGAAGACGACCCTCAGGACTATAATTACTCTTACTAAGCCCTGTCCCCCCCCCCCCATACTATTTCCCTGGGGATTAAATACTCAACACATGATGAACAGTGGGGAACAAATGCATATCATAGAGGATATGACACATGGTTTTTAAGCCTTGCTACTATAAAACTAAGTAAAGCACTAAATCCCTTGAATAAAGGTAATCTCTGCCTTTGAATTTGAAAACCTACCTTTTAATATGGAGTTAATTTGTAGTAGCTCTTTAACAGGAATAACTTATTCCACTACTGATAACTTTCTGTGAATGCTCCCTGATGTCCTGTATACCATGAGGCTCTCTGTCTCAGACTGATAGAAATAGGAAATATTCCTACCCCCTTATGAACTCTAGGAATTTTTCAGGCTACTTCCAGTGTTCAAAACTACCACCAAGCAACAAACTGGGCAGTTGGAGGGCTCACCTTGTTTTTTTCCCTTCTCACAAGAATCACAGTCCTGCATGTTATCTAGTGTCTTGAACATTTGTTTCATGTTCAAGACACTAGATAACAATTGTTTAAAAAAGGAGGGTTAAATTCCTGTCCCTTTTATTCCACATGGCCACAAGTGACAAAGCACATTATAAATTTTCAAACAGTTATGAATTCTGTTACATTTTTTAATTAGTTGTGTTTTTAAAAGTATTTTATAGAGCCATCAGAAATCTGAGCAGTGACCTAGAAGTTTTCAAAATAGCTCAAGCAAATATTCTGAACGTAACTGGGAAGTGAACTGCTCTTGCGTAACATGTTAAATATGAAAATTTGAAAGGCTTTTCTATACTATTTCATTCCATGCCTTTATTAACTAAAATGTTTTCAGATCACATCTCTTAAAATCATATCTGCTGCAGTGGGATGAAAACCTTACAAGTTTCTAGTGTATCTTCAGTCAGTTGACAGAAACTTAGGCATGTATTCCTCCAAATCTTTGGGGGATTTTTTAATGCTCTAATGAAAGACTTAATCTTTCATGTTTTAGCATTTACTATAGATTTCCAATCTTATTTCCCACTTTAGTTGACTGCAAAAATCATTTCTTTTCTCATACTCTGAAGTTGTAGAGAAATTATTTGAATCTCAGTTCAGTACCTAGACACAACTGAGGGGATTGATGCTATTATTTGCTTATTTTCATATTCTCAATTGCTGAGTATATGCATTTTGCTTTACAGATTCTTTTTCATTAGTGGGACTTCTATTTTTTTTTTCATTTTTTATTTGATGGAAACAGAGATACAATTAAGGGGAAACATTATCAAACCATCAATAGTCAACGTATATATACTTAGTTATCCAGGGCTAATGCCAAATCATGGATGCCCAGCTTGGGTTTCCCTTGTTGCTGTTCCCCCAGAAGAACTCCTGCGTTAAAAGGGTATCTCGTGGAGGAATGACATCTGTTTCTGAGATGGTTCCCCCATATTCCCACTCTCCAGTCTCCTAGGAGTTCTTCCTACTCCCTCTCTCCTCCCCATCCCCCACACTATGCCTCCTAGTAACCTAGGGAGCCTTCCCCCTATTGCATTGAGAATCATACAATTTGAAGTTATTGTTAGCTTAGCCATCTAACATATTGCTTCCCCATATATTCTAGCTTCCACAGATGAGAGATACCATTCGGCCCTTGAGTCTCTGAGATTGGGATACTTCACTGAGCATAATTCTTTCCATCTCCATCCATTTCATTTCAAAAGCCATAATATCGTCTTTTCAAATGGCCGAGTAGTATCCATTCGTCAAGTGAGGGGCATCTGGGTTGGTTCCATAATCTAGCTATAGTAAATTGAGCTGCTATAAACATTGATGAAGCCACATCACTATAATATGCTGATTCTCGCTCTTTTGGGAAAATACCTAGGAGTGGGATAGATGGGGTACTAGACAAGGCTGTCCGCTCTGCCCACTCTTGTTCAATATAGTCCTTAAAACTCTGCCAGAGCTATCAGGCAAGACAAGGAAATCAAAGGAATTCATATAGGAAAAGAGGAAGTTAAGTTTTCTCTATTCGCTGATGACATGATTCTATACCTAGAAGACCCATTAACATCGGCCAGAAAACTCCTAGAACTTATAGGTACTTTCAGTAAAGTATCTGGCTACAAGATCAACTACAGTAAATCACTAGCATTTCTTTACTCCAGCAACAAATCCGCAGAAGAAGAAATCAGGAAATCTCTCCCATTCACCATCACTTCCAAAAAAATGAAATACTTGGGCATTAACCTTACAAAGGATGTTAAGGACATCTACAAAGAAAACTATCTAACACTAAAAAAAGAAATTACAGAAGACCTGAGTAGATGGAAAAACATTCCATGCTCATGGTTAGGCAGAATCAATATAATCAAGATGGCCATTCTACCCAAAGCCCTATACAGATTCAATGCAGTCCCCATCAAGATACCTATGGCATTCTTCAGATATATAGAAAAAGAAATTCTCAAGTTCATATGGAAGAATAGGAGACCCAGACTAGCCAAAACATTACTCTATAGAAAGGAAGAAGTAGGGGGTATCTCAATCCTGACCTGAAATTATACTGCAGAGCTGTAGTAGCAAAAACAGCATGGTATTGGTATCAAAACAGAACCAAAGACCAGTGGAACCAAATAGAAGATCCTGAGACATACCCCCATATCTTTAACTATCTGATATTTGATAAAGGGGCCAAAAGCATAGTGTGGAAGAAAAATAGCCTGTTCAACAAATGGTGTTAGACAAATTGGACAGCCATGTGTAGACAGCTGAAGCTGGATCCTTATCTTTCGCCCCGCACAAAAATTAAATCAAAATGGATCAAAGATCTGGATATTAAACCAACAACTTTAAACTTACTTGAAAAAGAAGTAGGGTCAACACTACAGCATATAGGAGTTGGCAGCTACTTCCTTAACAAAAGTCCTATGCCTCATGCTGTAAAATCAAGAATAAATGAATGGGATACAATTAAATTAAAAAGTTTTTACACAGCTAAAGATCTAATCAAGAGCATCAAGAGAGAACCTACAGAATGGGAGAAAACCTTTGCCTGCTACACCTCGGATAGAGGGCTAATATCCAGAATATACAAGGAACTAAAGAAACTAAACTCCAAACCACAAATAATCCAATCAATAAATGGGCTAAGAAACTTAAAAGAAACTTCTCTCCAGTTGAAGTCCAGAAAGCCCATAAATATATGAGAAAATGCTCTACATCATTAGCTATAAGGGAAATGAAAATCAAACTACAATGAGATAGCACGTCACTCCTGTTAGAGTGGCAAAAATGCAAAATTCGAACAACAACAGATGCTGGAGGGGCTGTGGGAAAAGAGGAACACTGTCACACTCCTGGTGGAACTGCAAACTGGTTCAGCCACTATGGAAAGCAGTGTGGAGAATCCTCAAAAAATTTAAGGATGGAACCACCTTACGACCCAGCCATATCACTCCTGGGTATTTTCTATTTTATTTTTAATGTGTATAAATACCTTATAAAACCTTTAGAAACCATCCAAGACTGACCTCTAATATTAGCTGAAAAGACTTATATGTTCCAATTCATCAAAATTCTTATTCTAACTTCTCAGACACTATTACCTCAGCTACTGCTATTTTATTAAAAAAAAAAAAACATTAGAATGATTGTGGGACTTAATAGATCTGGGTTTAGTTAATTGATTATCAAGATAATTTATACAAATAGGTTTACTTTGGCTCACAGTTTTAAACATTTCAGTTCATGGATCATTTGCACTTGCCCCTTTGGTCCTGGAGAATGTTCCAAGCAGGGCCTGCAGCTTTAGGAAAATGACTACCAGTACTACCAGCCCCAACGGACCTAGGGAAGATCCCATTTGTGTCCCCCAACTTCAAGTCTGCAGTTACAAAGACTACAGACCTCAGCATCACCCATGCTCATAGGGAGGACTTGGGGATGGTCCCATACCATCCTGCAGCTCAGAACTGTGCCACAGTGGCCACAGACAGACATTTCCTCCATTCATGCTACAGGACCTAGGAAGGCTCTCTCTCATCCTGTGGCTCTGGAATCCATGACTGCTGTAGCCACAACCTTTGTGTCTCCAATGCTTGTCTTGTGGGACCTGAAGACAGTTGGTTCTACATCCCACATATTCAAGACCATGGCAACTGCCACCACAATCCCCAGTACCATCAGTGTTCAACTCTATGGGACATACCTTTGGAAACCAAGGTCCACTGCAAAGTTGTACAACTTTGCCTCCATGAACTGGTTTTTGCAGTCTAGATTATTGAGGCACTCATACTGTTGACAAATTACAGCTGAAGAAATCACAGAGGCTACAGTTTGGAGCTTACCTATAATCAAAGCTACAATCAAAGCCAAAGCATCTACCTAGCTGATACCCTATATCCCATATATATGATAAAAACTTGCTACAAAAGCTATTCCATAAAGTTAGGAAAGGTATCTCCTGTGCCAGATGCTCAGATATCCAAGTAGGCAATAAAGCACACTTCGAAAGGAACATCATTATTTTCTATAGATAGATCCAATTTTGAAGGAAATTTATGAGGTGCCTGAAAAGGAATTCAAAATAATGCTCCTAAAGAAACACAAAGCACAAGACAATACAGATAGTACAAAGAAATGAGGTTACGCATAAGAAATTCACTAGAGATACAAATCATTAAAGAAAAAAAAAACAAATCTTGGAACTAAAAATTTCAGCCAATGAAATAAAAAATACAATTGAGAACTTCCTTGACAGACTAGAATAAGCAAAAAATCTGTATACTTAAGGATAGATCTTCTGAATTAACTCAGTTATTCCTGTCCCTCTCCATATAAAAGAATAAATAATGAATGAAGAAAGCCTGAGAGTCATATGGGACACCATTAAGCAAACAACTGTTCACACTGTGGGAATTCCAGAAGGTACTAGGAGAAAAGCATTAAAAATCTGTCTCACAAAACATCTGAAACCTCACAAGTCTTCAAACAGGTATGAAGATCCCAAATAAGCTCAAAGTACTCAAACCAGATTCAAATGAAAAAGACCTTCACCAAAGCACATTATATTCATAATGTCACATGTAAAAGAAAATTCTAAAATCAGAAGCGTGACATCATATATAAGGGAATTACCATTAAATTTAGAACAGTTTTTGGCACAAATATTATGGGCCCAAAGAAAATAGCATGATATATTCAAAGTCCTGAAAGGAAAAAACTGTCAACCAGGAATATAGCCAGCAAAACGCTCTTCAGAATGAAGGTAAAATACAGTCTTTCACACATAAGCAGAAACTAACAGGATTCACTATCAACTCAGTCCTACATGAAATATTTAAAGGAGTGCTACATTAGAAACAAAGGTTATAACCACCATCATAAAAATACATGAATGTACAAAATTCACTAGATGAACAAATATATGAAAGAGAATCAAAACTTTTGACAGAAAACCAACAAATCACAAAGATAAAGAGTGAAAATAACGTGGAATACACAAAACAAGCAGCAAACAGTTAACAGAGGGACAGAAGTTAGTTTATATCAGTAATAATCATGAGTGTATATTAAGTTCTCCAATCAAAAGACAAATGCTGAATAGATTAAAAAAAATAGATAACAGCCATATGCTGAAAACTGAAAATGAAGGATTGGAAAAAGATAAATCCCATGAATGGAAGCCAAAGATATCACAAGTACCAATATTCTTACATCACAAAAAAACAGACTTCATATCAAACTGTTAAAAGAGACAAAGCCATTAGATATTGATTGATAAAAGGAACAATTAAGCAAGCTGATTTAATAATTGTAGATATGCACCTAATACTGAACCACCCAAGTATATAAAGCATGTTATTAGATCTAAAGGGAGAGATAAGAGTTCTTAAATATTATCATATTGAAACCTAACAGCCCACTCCTCAATGGACAGATATCCAGACAGAAAATCAACAAAGAAACATCTGAGTTGAACCATACTATATAGCAAATAGACCTATCAGACATTCATAAAACATTTCTTAAAACAGCAGCAGAATGAATATTTTTCTCATCACCACATGGAACTTTCTAAAGGATATCTCACATGTTAGGCCACAATTCCAGTTTCAATAAATATTTTTAAAATGAAAATCATGTATTGTCTTAGACCACAATGAAATAAAACTACAAGGAATTTAATTAATTAGTAAAACCAGAGATGAAAAAGTCAATATTATAACCAATACCATAGACATAAAAAACCACTATGAACAAATTATATACTAAAAAAAAAAAACTAGGAAACATAGAAGACACAGATAAATTTCTGAACACATACAACCTGCCAAAATTGAAACAAGAAGAAATGACACCTAAACACAATAACCACATCACACACCAAAAGATATCCAGAATGGCTCAAAACTCAACAATAGTCACAAAGTTTGAGACTGTTTCCCATATCTGTTCTAACTCTGAATGTGAATGGTCTCAATGCCCCAATTAAAAGACACAGAGTGGCTCACTGGATCAAAATAAATAAATAAATAAAATCCAACAATATGTTGTCTATAGGAGACACACTCACGCTCAAAAATAGACACAGACTGAAAGTGAAAGTTTGGCAAAATGTCTACCAGGCCTGTGGCCCAAAAAAGCAAGCAGGGGTGGTGATCCTAATATCTGGTAAAATTAATTTTGATCTAAAACTAGTCAGAAAAGACAAAGATGGACACTACATCACACTAAAAGGAATAATTCATCAAGAAGACATAACGATAATTAACACTTATACCCCCCAATTACAACCCCCCCCAAAATATATGGAAAAACTACTCAAGGACATTAAACCCCTCAGTGATCCCAACACAATAATACTGGCTAAAATACACCATTATCAACACTAGACAGATCATCAAAACAATCAATAAAGACATCTCCAATCTGAATAACTCTATTAATCAATTGGGCTTAACAGACATCTGCAGAATATTCCATCCTAAGTCTGCTGAATTTACCTGCCTCTCAGCAGCTCATAGATCCTTCCCTAAAATAGACCATATCCTAGTTCACCGAGATAACCTTAACAAATACAAAAAAGTTGATATAGTCATGTGTATCCTGTCAGAACACAATGCTGTGATCTTAGCAATCAACAACAAGAAAAACAACAGAAATTACTCAAATATTTGGAAATTGAATAATGCCCTCTTAAATGAAGGATGGATAAAAGAGGCAGTGAGAGCAGAAATCAAGAAATTCTTGGAAATGAATGAGAATGAAGAAACAACATATCGAAATCTCTGGGACAGTATGAAGGCGTTCTTAAGAGCTAAATTTATAGTACTGAGTGCATACATCAAAAATCAAGAAAGAACCCAAATAAATAGTTTTATGCTTCAACTCAAACGCTTGTAAAAAGAGGAACAATCTGATTCCAAAGCTAATAGAAGACAGGAAATAACTAAAATCGGAGCCGAAATCAATGAAATTGAGAACCAGAAAAAAAAATACAAATTATCAACAAAGCAAAGAGTTGGCTCTTTGAAAAAATAAACAGGATCGATTAGACCCCTTGTCAACCTCACCAAAAGGAAGAATGAAGTGAAGCAAATCAACAAAATCAAAGATGAAAATGGAGCTATCAACACAAACTCAGCCAAAATCCAGAAGATTATCAGAACCTATTTTGAAAATTTATATTCTGCCAAGTTTGATAATCTGGAAGATATGCACAGATATTTGGC
The DNA here is from genome assembly GCA_004027875.1 of Aplodontia rufa. Taxonomy (NCBI): domain Eukaryota; kingdom Metazoa; phylum Chordata; class Mammalia; order Rodentia; family Aplodontiidae; genus Aplodontia; species Aplodontia rufa. The sequence continues at coordinate 62,331 of PVKS010005240.1, forward strand.
CACATACGACACCCCCACATTAACACCAGAGAACATTGAAAATCTAAACCAACCTATCTCAGGTAGTGAAATTGAGGCAGCAATCAGAGGTTTTCCAAAAAAGAAAAACCCAGGACTGAATGGATATACAGCAGAATTCTACCAAATTTTCACAGAAGAGTTAAAACTGATCCTCTGTAAGCTCTTCCATGCAATTGAATGGGTGGGAGCACTCCCAGACACTTTTATGAAGCAAATATTACACTGAAACTAAAATCCAACAAAGACACATCAAGAAAAGAAAACAACAGAAAAATTTCCCTAATGAACATAGATGCAAAAATCCTTAATAAAATTCTAGCTAATTGGATCCAAAAGTGCATTAAAAAGATAATACATCATGATCAATGGGCTTCATTCCAGGAAAACAGGGCTGGTTCAATATATGCAAATCAATAAATGTAATTCACCACTTAAACAATTAAAAATAAAAATCTCAATTGAGGCAGAAAAGGCCTTTAATAAAATTCAACACCCCTTTATGCTCAAAACCCTGGAGAAGATAGGGATCAAGGGAAGATACTTTAACTATGTAAGATCCATTTATGACAGACTCATAGCCAACATTATGCTAAATAGACAAAGACTGAAAGCATTTACACTGAATTCAGGAACAAGACAAGGTTGTCCATTTTCACCACTCTAATTCAATATAGTCCTTGAAACCCTTGCCAGAGCCATCAGACAAGAGAAGGAAATCAAAGGAATTCAAATAGGAAAAGAAGAAGTCAAGTTTTTTCTATTTATTGATGACATGATTCTATACCTAGAAGACCCAATAAGCTCGACCAGAAGACTTCTACAGCTTATAAGCGATTTCAGCAAAGTGGCTGGCTATAAGATCAACACCAATAAATCACTAGCTTCCCTTTACTCCAGCAACAAGTCTGCAGAAGAGGAAATCAGGATATCTGTCCCATTCACCATCTCCTCCAAAAAAAGGAAATACTTGAGCATCAATCTTACAAAGGATGTCAAGGACCTATACTACAAAAACTATCAAACACTAAAGAAAGAAATTGAAGAAGACCTGAGTAGATGGAAAAACATTCCATGTTCATGGTTAGGTAGAGTCAATATTATCAAAATGGCCATTCTACCCAAAGCCCTATACAGATTTAATGCAGTCCCCATCAAGATACCAATGTCATTCTTCACCGATACAGAAAAAGCAACCCTCAAGTTCATATGGAATAACAGAAGACCCAGATTAGCCAAAACATTACTCAGCAAGGAGGAGGAAGCAGGTAGTATCTCAATTCCTGGCCTGAAACTATACTATAGGACTGTATAACAAAAACAGCATGGTATTGGTATCAAAACAGAACTGAAGACCAATGGAATAGAATAGAGGATTCTGTGATGAACCCCCATACCTTTAACTACCTGCTATTTGATAAAGGGGGCAAAAGCGTAGTGTGGAAGAAATTTCGACAGCCTGTTCAACAAATGGTGTTGGACAAATTGGACAGCCATATGTAGACAACTGAAGCTTACCTTTTACCCTGCACAAAAATTAAATCAAAATGGTTCAAGGATCTGGATATTAAACCAGCAACTCTACAATTGCTTGAAAAAGAAGTAGGATCAACATTACATGACACAGGGGTCAACACAGCCTTCCTTAACAGGACTCCCATGGTGCAAGCAGTAAAATCAAGAATAAATGCATGGGATGCAATTAAACTAAAAAGCTTTTGCACAGCTAAGGATTTAGTCAAGAGTCTCAAGAGAGAACTACAGAATGGGAGAAAATTTTTGCCTGCTACACCTCGGTCGGAGGGCTAATACCCAGTATATACAAAGAACTCAAAAAGTTAAATACCAAAACCACAAATAACGCAATTAATAAATGGGCTATGGAACTAAAAAGAAGCTTCTCAATGAAGGAAGTCCAAAAAGCCCATAAACACATGAGAAAATGCTCTACATCACTAGCAATAAGAGAAATGCAAATTAAAACTTCACAGATATTTCACCTCACTCCAGTCAGAGTGGCAAAAATGAAGAATACAAACAATGACAGGTGCTGGAGGGTCTGTGAGAAAAGAGGAACACTGTCACATTGCTGGTGGAACTGCAAACTGTTACAGCCACTTTGGAAAGCAGTGTGAAGACTCCTCAAAAAATTAGGGCTGGGGGCTGGAGCGGTGGTTCAGCTGTTTTGGCGCTTGCCTGGCAAACACAAGGACCCGGGTTCAAACCCCAGCACCACGTACACAACTAAGTGTTGGAGCAACTAAGGCCATGTGAAAAACTAAATAAAGTTGTTTCTCTCTTTGTCTCTCTCACTGTCCCTCTCTCTTTAAAAAAAAAAAAAAAAAAAAAATTAGGGCTGGAACCGCCTTTTGACCCAGCTATCCCATTCCTGGGTATCTTCCCAAAAGAGCTAGAATCGGCTTACTATAGAGATACAGCTTCAGCTTCATCAGTGTTTATAGCAGCTCAGTTTACTATAGCTAGATTATAGAACCAACCCAAATGCCTCTCACTTGATGAATGCATCCAAAAACTGGTACATATATACACTGGAGTACTACTAGGCTATTAGAGAAAAATGATATTAGGGCATTTGCAGCCAAATGCCATGGATGGAGATGAAAAAATTTTGCTAAGTGAAGTATCCCAAACTCAGAGACTCAAGGGCCGAATGTTTTCCCTCATTTGTGGAAGCTAGAATATAAGCAGAATCAGTATGTTAGATGCTAACCTAACAATTACCTCAACATGTATGAATTCTTACATGATCATACAGAACTGTGCTTAGGTTCCTGGGGGACCTAGGAAAAGGGGGTAGGGAGGAGGGAAGGGAATAGGAAGGACTTCAAGGTGACCAGAGGGAGGTAGTATGGGGGAATCTAACCTGAGAGGAACCTCTGACTTCCACAAGAACTCTAATTAACTTGGGGCTTAAGTAAAGTGAAGCATGGAATCATGGGGAACCCAAAGCGGGGAAACCATGGTCTGGCACCAGTATTGGCTTGTTCCGTCATTACACTTTTGTTCTTGATTGTTTGATGATGAACCCCTCCTAGTTGTAAGACCATGTTTGTAGAATAAAAATTTAAAAAAAATAAATGAGAAAAAAAGACACTCACCAGGAAATATTTGCAAGGAAACGTCCTTCAAACTGGATGTTTCTATTACTATAACACTTTTGTCCTGCAAATCTGTGTATGTGTAAAAACTGTAATCTAGGGAATACCCAAACAATAATTGAGTAAATAACCAATATGGTTATATTTTAAATAACAAGTTACTAAACACCCTACATAAAATTCAGTTCTTTTTGGTACTTTGAAAATTCCAAGATGTTGTATTAAATTTGCATTCCAGAGTGTTTCTTAACTATATTTACTCTTTCACTTTGTTCATTGTTGTCAGAACCTCATTGAACTCATTTTCTGAGTGCCTTAAATTTTTGCATAAGCTGGTCATGAGAATATTATCTTTCTCATTAGCTGAAGTAAATCCTAATAAATATCAGGAAGTGAAACTTACTTATATTTCATAAATACTTAATAATTACAGTAGGTTGTTCTTGACAGTTTATGGCTTTATTTCAAATATTTTCATTTGCGTATTATTTTTAAAATGCTTCTATTTCTTTATAAACATGTATTTAGCTCACAAATCAGGAAAGCAAAAGTTAAAACAAGAATGTCTTAGTGTTTTAGGATAATACATAATGTAAATGAATGTTTTCACCAATTCATCATAACAAAATTGTACTAAATTTTGCACGTATCAAGAACAGTTTGAACAGCATGAGTGGAAGGAACATTTACAAATTAGATATTTAGAATTAAGAGAATAGACACTAAACAATTGCACAGAATATTAATAATTGGCCAGTGAAGCTCAGTATATACAAAAAATCTAGGAAAGATAGCAGAATGAAAGTGAGGCAAGCCAGGCAGCATAAGAGACTTGAGAAAGCAATATAACTCAAAGGGTCAAGAAAATGCTAGATGAAGTAAGAAAAAAAAACATATATCTGATGTCAAGGTTAAAAAAGATGTGAAAACATTAATTTCTACCACTATATTTTCTAAATTATAAAGAATTAGTTTTATTTTTAATTTTTTAGAGAAAGAAAATTTTATTGTTATACTTTTCATTTTTTCATGATTTTTATTATTATTTTAACTGTACAAATTTATGGGATATGTGTTATAATTTCATACATGGTCTTGAAACATGTATAGGATTTCTGTGAGTAAAACTATTTTATTATAGTCTAGCTCAATATAATATTGTAAAATTAAAGAAGTTTAATATTATAAATTATCTGGGTACAAGTATGCAAATAAGATATTGAAAACCTTTAAAGGATATAGTAACCACTACATTGTCCTACAATTAAAGTTTATTTAACCCCAAATCATCTGTTGTGTAGGAGCACCACAGTACATAAATGTTCTCTGCAGTATATAATTCTCCATCTTTAATTTTATATCTTTATTCTTTTTTGAAAAGTGAACAATCACTTAAATAAAACAAAATGAGTATGAAAAAAAAAGATCCTACAGAATGGGAGAAAATCTTTGCCTGCTATACCTCGGACAGAGGGCTAATATACAGAATATACAAAGAACTAAAAAAACTAACCACCAAAATCACAAATAATCGAATCAATAAATGGGCTATGGAACTAAAAAGTAATTTCTCAGTGGAGGAAGTCCAAAATGCCCATAAATATGAGAAAATGTTCTACATCATTAGCAATAAGAGAAATGCAAATCAAAACCTCACAGATATTTCACCTCACTCCTGTCAGATTGGCAAAAATGAAGAATATAAACAATGACAGATGCTGGAAGGGCTGTGGGAAAAGAGGAACACTGTCACATTGCTCTCGGGACTGCAAACTGGTTCAGCCACTCTGGAAAGCAGTGTGGAGACTCCTCAAAAAATTGGGGCTGGAGCCACCTTATGACCCAGCTATCCCACTCCTGTGTATTTTCCCAAAAGATCTAGAATTGGCATATTATAGAGATACAGCTTCATCAATGTTTATAGCAGCTCAGTTTATTATAGCTAGATTTTGGAACCAGCCCAGATGCCCCTCCCTCACGAGTGGATACAAAAAACTTTGGCACATATATACAATGGAATACTACTCAGCTATTAGAGAAAATGATATCATGGCTTTTGCAGCCAAATGGATGGAGATGTAAAAAATTATGCTAAGTGAAATATCCCAAACTCAGAGACTCAAGGGCCGAATATTTTCTCATTTATGGAAGCTAGAATACAACCAGAAACAGTATAATAGATGGCTAAGCTAATAATACCTTCAACATGTGTGAATTTTGACATGAACAGGGGGAACCTTGCCTAGGATGCTGGGAGGGGGGAAGGAATAGGAAGGATATCAAGGAGACTGGAGGGAGGGAGTATGGGGGAATCAACTCAGAGGGAAACCTCCAAGCTCCACAAGAAGTCCATTTAACACAGGGGTTTAACTGGGGGAAACATAGAACCATGGAGAACCCAAGGGGAGAAACCATGGAAGGACATCAGCCTTGGCTTACTATGTGAATATGCATTTGTTCTTGATTGTTTAATAGTGATTCCCCCTTAACTGTAAGTCCATATTCAACAAAAAACAAAACAAAACAAAAAAGACTTAGCAAGAGCAGTTAGGCAAGAAGAATTATAAAGGGCATGCAAATTGGAGAGGAATAGGTTATATTATCCCTGTTCCCAGATGACTTGATTTTATACATAGAAAAACCTAAATACTTTTATCCAAAACCTGTTAGGACTGATAAATGAATTCAGTAAAGTTGCAGGATAGAAAAAAACATATGAAAAAATAGCATTTTATACACCAATAATCAAGTTACTGAAAATTAAGAAAAAAAATGCAATCCCATGCACAATAATTACAAAAAAATACTTAAGAATAAATTTAACCAAGAAAGTAAAAGATCTCTACCATCAAAATTATAAAACACTAATGGAACGTTATAGAGAACACCAAAAAATGGAAAGGAGTCTGTGTTTGTGGCTCAGAAGTATTAATATTGTTAAAATGTTTACAGTGATCTATAGATTCAGTGCAGTTCCCATGATGCACCAATGATTTTCTTCACATAAACAAAGAATTCTTAAATTTATATGGAACCAAAAAAGATCCAAAATAACCAAAGTAATCCTGAGCTTTAAAAAAAAAAAAGAAAAAAGACAGGACAAAGCTAGAGATATCACAATACCTGACTTCAAAACATACTACAAAGCTATAAAAACATATACAATGACCAATGGAAGGTTAGTGAAAACTTGTCCACATTCATATAGCCAACTGATTTTTAATAAAGCCACCAAGAACATATAGTAGAGACAGGACAGTATCTCACAGTGGGCAAAATTAGATGTTTATATGCAGAGGAAAAAAACTAGATCCTTCCTCTCATTGTATACAAAAATCAATTTTAAATGAGTCAGAGGCCTAAGTGTAAAACATGAAACTGTGAAATTACTACCAAAAAATGGAGGAAACTTCAAGGCATTAGTGTAGGCAATGATTTTTTTGATAGGACCCCAAATGCACAGGCACCAAAAGTAAAAAATAGACAAATGGGATTATATCAAACTAGGAGCTTCTGCACAGGAAAGTTTGTTGCAAAGGAAATAATCAACAAAGTTAAATGACAACCTACAAAATGGGAGAAAGTATTTGCAAATTATTCATCTGAGGAAGACTGTATAAGGAACTCAAAAAACTATATACAAAAAAAATCCAGTTTAAAAATGGGCAGGGGTTGAGGATAAAGCCAGTGGTATGTTGCTGGCCTAGCATACACAAGATCCTGAGTTTATTCCCAGAACCAAGTAATCAATTAATAAATGGCAAAAGATCTGAATAGTCAATCCTCAGTTTAAAAAAAAAAAAACATGTAAGTGGCCAACGGGTATAAGAAAAGAGTGCTCAGTCTTATTAATCATCAGGGAATTGCAAATCAAAGCCACTGAAATATCACCTCACCCCAGTTAGAATGGTAATAAAAAAGTAATAGTGATGTGGAGAAAGGAGAACTCATAGGAGTTAGTGAAAATGCAGATTACTGCACCCATTGTGGAAAACATGCAAAATCCTCAAAAAGTAACAGTAGAACTATCATACGATCTAGCGATTCTACTACTGGGTATATATCTAAAAGAGATGAAATCTCTATATCAAAAAGATACTTATACCCTCCATGTTTATTGTCATACTATTAAAGTTATAAATCAGCTAGATGCCCATGACTAGATAAGTGGATTTTTAAAATGTGTACATAGTGGAATGTTTTTCAGCTATTAAAAAAAAAAAAAAGGAATGAAATCCTATCATTTGCAGCAACATCAATGGAAGTCATTATGTTAAGTGAAATAAACCAGACACAGGAAAACTAATCAGTCTTACAGATGAACAGAATAGAACGGGTAGTCAGCAGAGACTGGAAGAGTAAGGGGGAAAGAAGACAGAATGAATGAAGTTCAAAAATGGGCCCCAAAACACTAGAGAAATTAGTTCTAGATTTCTAAAGAATAGAAACGTAACTGTTAGCTAAAATATTTCAAAATGACCACAAGAGTACAAAATTCCCAAGACATAAAAAAAAAAATTAATGGTTGAAGAGATACAAGTACCTATTTATTACACATTCTATACCTGTATCAGATTATCATAATGTACCCCATAAAGATGTACAAGTATTATTTAAAAATAAGTTTCTCCCACCTCCCAATAGTACCACAAACTGAATATCAAGCCTTTAACACATACGTGGGCCTCTGGGGGATACTTAAGATCCACACTGTAGCACTTGTCACTGTAAGGCTCACTAGCAGGTTCACATAAATATTTAGTCACAGCAACTGTAGACACACCTGGTATAATGGATACCGTCCAGGAAACAGCTTGTTCCTGAAGAGCTTCCATTCTGGCCAGTGGAACAGAAAAATAATCCAGCAGATACATACAGACTGTAATGTTTTCCCGGTTAATTTCCACTGAATCAGAACTAAATCACATGCTAAGTCCTAAACTCATCATTTCCAGGGGAAACTGGACAACTTTAATGGACTTGAACTGAACAGAATTTACTCTAGAGTCACTTGAACAGCTAAACAATATCAGGACCTTGCCAGTAAAGGAAGGGAATGGCAATTTGAGAGGCAACAGCCAATATCTTCTCATTGCCAACAGGATTAGAATATAGACTGTCTGGACTAATTGCTTGTGGTCACTAGCAACTGTTCCTGCAAAATAGCCAGGAAACTCATGCCAAAAGTTACCAGCTGGAAGGTTTTGTATGATGATTGAAAATTACAGACCAAGGAAACCAAGATCATTTAAAGTAGTAAAACTGGTCAGCCACTTGCAGACAGTTAAAGTTAGACCCATATCTTTCTCCTTGCACGAGAATCAAATCAAAATGGATCAAGGAGCTAGGAACTAAACCAGCTACCTTGCAACTGATGGAAAACAAATTAGGTCCAACACTTCAGCATTTGGGAGTAGGCAAAGACTTTCTCAACATGTCTCCTAAAGTGAAGGAAGTAAAGTGAAAAATCAGTGAATGGGATGTCATAAAGCTAAAAAGCTTTTGTACTCCCAAAGAAACCATCAAAAGAGTCAAGAGGTTTCCTACAGAATTAGAGAAAATCATGGGCTACGATTACTCTGACAAGAGCCTCATATCCAGAATCTACAAAATCCTCAAAAATCTCAACTACAAAAACACAAACAGCCCAATTATTAAATGGGCCAAAGAACTAAATAGAAACTTCTCAACAGAGGACATTGATCAAGCCAATGAATACATGAGAAAGTGCTCTAAATCACTAGTAATCAGAGAAATGCTAATGAAAACTACATTAAGATATCACCTTACGCCAGTCAGAATGGCAAAAACAAAGAAAATAAACAATAATAGATGCTGGAGGGGCTGTTGAGAGATAGGCACACTAACACACTATTGGTAGACCTGCAGACTGGTACAGCCCCTCTGGAAAGCAAAAAAAAAAATCCCCTCAAAAAACTAGGGATAAGCCCACCATACGATCCTGCTATTCCACTCCTGGGTATTTTTCCAGGGGATTTAGAATCGGCACATTATAGTGACACAGCAATATCTATGTTCATAGCAGCTCAATTTACTATTGCTATATTATGGAAACAACCCAGATGTCCCATACTGGATGAATGGATCCAAAAATTGTGGTACATATATACCATGGAATTTTACTTAGCAATTAGAAACAATGATATTGCAGTCTTTGAAGGTAAATGGATGGCTGTGGAAGAAATTATGCTGAGTGAAATCAGCATAACCCAGAGAACCAAGGGTCAAATGTCTCCACTCATTGTGGAGGCTGGAACTAGACCCTGGCCATTGAGAAAGGTGGTCTGTTATCATGTGTTAAATCCAGATAAGGTGTAATGTTATACAACCTAATACTTTTTTAGAGATACTGTGGGTAAGGGAAGGGAGGGATAAGGGTGGGTAATTGGGGGGTCATTCCTGGGGGTAAATCTAATACCCAGAAACTATACACATTTTATATTATTTTGTTAAAAACTTGTATGATTGTTCAAAAATTAAAAAAATAAAGTACAAAAAAAAGCAATACTATTTTGGTACAGTTTGAATTATATAGTTTGTAAGATTATTTACGCACTATTGAGTAAGAGAATTTTCTGGGAATTTTGTCTGCCTCAGATCATTTAACTCCCCCACCTGAGCCACCTTCTGTAAGCAGTCAGTGACATCTGTTTCACCCATCTTTAGTGACATCATTTGGTTGACTCTCACCTTAGCAAAATAAACTATTAAGAAAGTAGCTGAGACTGTTGTTCATTAAGGAATACATGCTTTCATACTTTTTACTGATGTTATTTTCTATTCCTATTGAACATTCATTATTCAGTATAATATTTCCTATGCTAATATTAACAGATATTATAAATTATGTGTAAATCATCCATAATCCCACTAGCCAGAGGTTTAAATAGTGTGAAGGTTGTATACTTATATGTGCAAATACATATGATTGTATAAGTGTGGATGCATATGATTTTTTAAAGCCTTTTCTTGTTTGTTCAACATAGTCTTACATATTGGGGAAATCATTGTTACATATTCATGCATATATAATATTAACAAAGTAAGTTAAGGCTGATGCTACTCCAGGATTTCCCCACCTTTATCCATTCCCCGATCTCATACCTCCTCTGTAATACCCTTGTGCTATACATAGAAATGAGCATATACATGTATATTAATTTTTTAAATTTCTTGAGTTTCTCTGCCTGCCTGTGTACAGTTTGGTTTCTCCTGGGAGTCGAGTGTTCTCAGCTGTATTGATAACCCCCCTTTCCCTCCCTACCTTCTCTCCTCACCTTCATATCTATGGTTCCCTCAGCTTACATGAAATTTCAACTTTGGTGGGTTTATTAATTAAACTTAGTTTACTTTCGTCCTCTCTTTGGATTTACTCTAGCTTCCACATATCAGAGAAAACATTTGGCTCTTAAGTCTTAAAACCCTTTTTTTAACCTTCGTATATCCAAATGTCTTTTCATGGCAGTCAGTATGTATCTATCTTTGTTAGCATTTTTCTTAACATTTTACAATAGAGGAGTTACAATAATACTAATAAATATTTAGTGTTTGGACTGTGCTAAGTACTTATATGAATTGCTGTATTTAATTCTCACCACAACCCAAAAGGCTAGGTACTACTATTCTCATTTTATAGATGGAGAAATTGGAGCTAAGAAAATTAACTTGCACAAGAATACTAACCAACATATAGAAAGAAGAATTAGCATTAGACTCCATCAGTATTAGCACAACTCTAGGCACTACAAATAACTGCGGAAAATAAGTAGACAAAAATTCCTATTCTTGAGGAGGACCTTAGGTTTTATTTGTGGAATCAGGCAATAAATCTCAAATTTGATAGGTAAAATTGAATGAGACATCTGTAAAGTTTTTGACGTAGTAGCACTGACTCACTAGGTCTTTCCTATTAAGATTTGTCAGTTAAGATTCAATTCCATTACAGCTACCTTAGGAAACACCAGGTCACCTCCTGTTTGAGTTCGGTGTCCATCACTGACCCCTCACTGCTCTTTGGCCATCTTTCCATCATGTACATCATAGTAAAATTCTCATTCACTTGACTGCTTCTTTAATAAGACCTGATATGGGTTATAACTGTTAAAATAAATAGCAGTGACTGGGAATGTTGTATAGCAAAAATCTCAAGATCGTTTTCCAACCATTAAAAAGTTGAGAGGACTGGAGGTATAACTCAGTGGTAGAGCACTTGCTTAGGCCCTGTATTCAATCCTCAGCACCTCCCACCCAAAAAAAAAGTATATAGACATCAAAATAGTATTTGACCCTTCTGTGTATGACTGCCTACATAAACTCCTAATTAGTAATCATGATTGGGTGGTTTTTTTTAATAATTTTTAGTAATCTGCTGTTTCTTTGGTGACATCAGGGATGACATTTAAAATATTTAGTTTGCCTCCAGTTTAATTTGTTTTTACTTTCCCTTTTTCCCCTGCAACTAATTTAGCGAAGGTTTGTGATTTTAGTATCATTATCATTGTAATGAAGTAATGGGTGTTTTCATGTAACATGATTGAATTTGTTAATTTGACCCATTTTTTTGTTTATTATGACCTTTTGATGTCAATAATTAGCTAAGTCTGATTCAGGATGGAATTTCTTTTCATGATTATATGGTATAAAAAATGCAATTAATTTTTTGACTAAGCCTAATATGAAAGTCTCTCAAATCCCATCCTTTTTACTCCTAGGTGGTATAAAACATGTCACCATTTTTCTCCATGAGCCATGGTGTGAAAACACTAGATTCTTAATTCCAGGAGGTCAGGGACTATGTCTGCTCTATCTCTGCATCTCCAGGTCCTAAGAGCAGTCAACAGAGAAAGAGCTCAGTACTTCATTCTCTCTCCTTTATATGCATATCTTTAACTTGTGGGATAATCTACTAAAATTACAGGGAGTTGAATTCTGTGAGTTGGACACCATACTGTGTTGGGTGCTTAAAGTGTTTTCTTTTTTTTTTTTTAATCCTAGAAGTAATCACCTTTTTAACGAATATTTTGTAGCAAGATGAATGCACCAAAGAAAGTACCCAACTTCATTTTGGGCCCCGTAATCAGTTGGAGGGAAAAGGTGGTCCAGTCATTCTAGAACTTCTTAGAATTTGAAATCAGCTCAGAACAGAATCAACGTTTACTTCCAGACATAAGGAATGGAAACTATTAATCACTCAAATAATCCACGATGCCTCTTATCTAAGAAAGTTTTATACAAATGTACCAGATTTTCAAGATTACCTTAAAAAGGAATTATTTTCTTATGATCATAGTTTTTCAATTACTCCAAACTTTCCTTTTAGATTACAAAACTCTTAGAAGAATTGAGAGAAGCCAAAGAAAACCATACACCAGAGATGAAACATTTCATGGGCTTAGAAAAGAAAATTAAGCAGATGGAAATGAGACATAAGCAAAGAGAGCAGGAACTTCAACAGGTAAAGTACTGTGTTTTTTGTCCTTTACCTTTAAGTGCCTTTACTTTCTATAATTTAAGATCCCTTACCAAAACTTACTTCCTAAAGTGTCCCATTGTATTTTGATCTTGATAAAACTAGATTTATAGGGCTGAAGAAGTGGCTCAGCAGTTCAAGTACTTGCTTGGCATGCACAAGGACCAGGGATCAAACCCAGCGCCATATACACAACTAAGTGTTAGAGAAACAAAGGTCAGATGAAAAAATAAATGAAATTGATTCTCTCTCTCCCCCCCGCATCTTAAAAAGCTAAACATTTATTTATTTTAAAGAGAAAATGAGCCTTTAAATCTCTTGGAACATTGATTTGCCTTATATTTGGAGAAAGAAAAAAAATTGTGTTCTTAATTATTGATTATTGTTTAAGAAGTTTTACATCTTACCCTAGAAACAGGGCATTGGGAACAGTATTTCACAATCAAGTCATTTCAACAAATGTGTATGACAAATTTACCATAATGATCATTAAAATATAACTGGTACTAATAATACATTTACTACATTTAATTACAAACAGATAAGTTGATAGAAATTTAAAATAGCAGATATAAGGACATGTGTTTTTAGGTACTAGCCTTGGTACTGATATTTCGCTTTGCTTGAACAGTGAGTTAGTCTTCTCAGGCTGCCCTAACAAAATACTGTACACTGGAAAGCCAAAACAACCAAAACTCATTTTCTCTTAGTTCTGGAGGCTGAAAGTCCAAGGTCAAGATGCCGGTCACTTTGGTTTCTGGTGAAGGCTGTGTTCCCAGCTTGCAGATGGCAGTCTTCTGTGTTCTCACTTGGTGTTCCCTTGGTGCATGCACACCGAGGAAAGGGAGAAAAGCTGAGACCTCTCTAATGGCCCTTGTTAGGAGGACACTGATCCTATCAGATCAGGACCTCATCCTTATAACCTCATTCAACCTTATTTGCTCCACATATAGCCACAACCAAGCATTAGGACTTTTAAAAACGTAAGAAATTTGGGAGGACACAGACCTTGAGTCTATAACAAACAATGCAAATTTATATTCCCCTTAAAAGAGAAAATATTGTATACATGCAGAGTTTTATGGTTGAACTAAATTCCCAGAGAAGCCCCAGCATTGTCCAATTTTAGCTCTTTGAGACTATTAAATGTTCTTCACTTCTACTGTAAACTATGACAATAATGTGAGATTTTTGTAATTGCAGATAATACAGCAAACCCACCAAGTTGTAGAAACTGAGCAAAACAAAGAAATTGAGAAATGGAAAAGACTCGCACAGTTGAAGAATCGTGAGCTGGACAAATTCCGAGCAGAATTAGACTCCATTCTAGATGTTCTTCGGGAGCTGCACCGGCAGGGGGTGGTTGTACCAGTTGCTTTTGCAGATGAAGTAAATGCACCAGAGTTTTACTAGAAACTCAGATTTCATATGACCTCATTGAAAGGCCTAAAGATGGATGAAAATGTACCACTGTCAGGACAACTTTTGAAAATTAAGTTCCAGTGTATCACCAGAAGCAGACACCAACAAACCAACATTTCAGATTGTCCTTAACCAACAGGGGAAAAAAGTAAATAAATAAAAGCATCATGGTGTATTTTTACCAAAAATCATTAGCTACTTTTTAAATGATTTGTGGACAGGTTCCTTAATGTCAGATGATTATAACTAGTGAGATTTATTGTAAAATGTCTCACTTGTATTCCAGGAATGGAAAGAAAAGAAAATTCCATTTACTCTGCCACATTATTATTGACCAAGTATATATTCCTAATTTTCTTTATGACAGAACAACTGCTCCTCTTTCTCATGGAAATGTGTAAAAGAATGGGAGCTCAGTGGCATGGACAACCTCATCGATCGTAGTTGAGTTATATAGTTTCCCCAGTAATTTAGATGACAATTGCAACTTCTCTACAGGTAGACATTGAATTCCTGTGTCCTCCTCGTTTTCTACTCTTTTCTCTAGGTGGATCTTTTTTGCACCTGATAAAAGGTGGAAAATATATTTTACAAGTAATAGGGGAGTTTAATTCGTTCATTGCTTTACTCTTTTGGTCTTCATCTCGTAAATGCTACTCCTAATTTTTTGTAATTCTAAAATTATGAACAATTTAATTCTTACCTTTTCTGTTGAAAAATTAATATATGTCCATTAGAAAAAATACAAATGTATAAAAGTAGCTGGACTGTTATTTTATAATGCCCATTTTAAAAGCAGATAAGAAATATGCAAGATAGTAAGTCAAAGCTAGAGCCAGTTTGTATTAAAATATTCTAAACTAGCACTAATAGAAATATAATGTAAGCTACACATTTAATTTTTAATTTTGTAGTAGCCACATTTAAAAAGGTAAAAAGTAGAAATTGAATTAGGCATTTTTTCAGTGTATCTTCAGAGTATATATTATTATAGCACATTTCAATTTGGACAATCCACATTCAAAGTATTCCATGGTCATACTCCAGTAAGTGCAATTATAGAGTAATAATTAAAAAGTAAAATACCTTATGAATGACAGGTGAAACAGACCTTGATGAAATGGTGGGCAACTGATGTGAGTTATGGAAGTTGTTAAATATAAAGGATGCAATTGTCTTAATGCTCAACTTTTTATTAATGTTCAACATTTTTAATGTATCTTTCCGAAGAGAGTAGTAAAGCATTATTGTTTATTATTTTTATGTGAAAGAATTTTAAATTATAAATAATTTATTTTGATTATTTGTGTGTGCTTTTGTGTATTTTTTATCTGCATGCTTGTCTATGAACATATAGCTGCTCCCACCCCACCCTTTGCACCTGTGACTGACCCTGTACATGGGTCATTTATTCCAAGCACAAACAGCTGGTCTGAAACACTAGAAAGTGTTTCAGTAATACAAAAAGTATACCCTATTTTGATGAGGATTCTATATTCTATTTTGGAATGAGCTTTGCACAGACAGATCCTTAGTTCTATTTGCAGATTAAAGATCCATAAGTACCATCAGAGGTATTTATCACAGCTAAAACATCAGGAACCATACCCATTCCTTAGTCATTGTCCTCCAAGTACATGAATGAGAGCACAGAAGATGGACACATTTAGGCTATTTCAAACAGGAATGCTTTCATAAAGATTAAAGCTCCAGAGGTGGTTGAGTCTCTCCCACCATGATGGTTCATTTTAGGTGTTGACTAGAGTGGCTTAAGCCATAATCAGATAGGTTATTTTTAGGTATGAATGTGAGGTTATTTCTAGAAGAGGTTGGTATTTGAATCAGTGGATTAAGTAAGGAAGCTCCACCCACTCCTTCACCACTCAAACATTGATGGCCCAGATAGAACAAAAGGTAGAGAAAGACAAATTCATTCTTCTTGGGGAGCTGGGGCAGCCATCTTTTCCTGCTCTTGGATATCAGAACTCCTTCTTGAGTCTTCAAACTCCAGGACTTAAACCAGCAGCCCCAGTTTCTCAGGCCCTGGGCCTTTGAGTTTCATCATAGACTCCCCTGGTTCTCAGTTCTTTAAAGTTGAAATAAACTATGTCACTGGCCTATTTAATTCTCCAATTGGAAGATGGCATATCATGGAACTTAGTCTTTGTGATAACAAAAGCCATGTGCTATAATAAATAAATCCTCTCCTGTCTTTATCCATCTACATCTTATTTATGTGCTATTGATTCTGTTTCTCTGGAGAACCCTAATAAATTTTGATATTAGGAATAGTTTTTGTGAAACAAATTTTAGAATGAGTTTTTTTTATTTATTTTGGGGTATCTGGAATTTGTAATGACTAGAATTCAAAAAAAAAAAAAAAACACTAAAGACTATTTCCAACAGTACCAAGAGCCCTGATGTCCATGGCATGAACTCTTTTTTATATATATATATATATTAAGAAATTTAGTTGTTGTACAATCAAAAATGCATCCAAAGTAATACAATATGTATATTTTTTTTAAATCAGATTTACCCTCTAGAACCCTCCTTATAGTCCCTCCCCAGTCCTTTCGGATATATATCCTTGATTTCCCTAGATTTCCTAGTGAATTTTTGGCCTGAACTCTCTGTTTGTTTCTCTTTTGGGTCTTTCTTTGTTGTAGGATTAGGGGTTTTGTTGCATCTCTTATTTGAAATGAGGTGATGTTGGGGAAGTTGAGTTCAGAAGTCCAAATCCTAACCTGTACTCTTCTAATGACCCTTGAGATTTTTCAGCTCCCCCTGAGCTAGTATGAGCTAATCAATTCAAACCATCAATGCATACAATAAACAGTATTAATTTGGTTATTTTGTATGAAATATAACCCAAACAAATTCCACCACAGAAAAAAAAGATGTTAGTGTTAGTCGTTAGTTTTGACAACCATAGTATTTGACTATCACCTCTGTCAGACATCAAAGCATACAATAATTAATGAGCTTGACATTCACGGCAATACTGGTTACACAGCACTAATAATCAGGGCTCAAATGGTATAGACTAATTAGTAGCCAGGGAGAGAGGGGAAAGTAAGAGGAAGTTAGAGAGGAGGTTGTATTATCCAAATGTGAATGGAGAGAAAATAGAGTTGGTGAAGGATTCGCTAGGAAAAAAAAAAAACAGAACATAACAGAAAAGAGAAGGAAAGGAAATAGAAGAAAAGATAAAAAGACTAATGAAACAAAACAGCAGCTATAAATAAACTGACAAACACAAATAAAAAACAAAACAAAAAAAGTATTTTTATGTGTTCATGAAAACTTATCCAGTTGGCCGTCAAGAGCACGTCAAAAACTGGAAAGGAGGAAAAAAGTAAAGAAGAAAAAAATTATATATATATATATACATATATATGTGTATATATATATATAATTTAATATATACATATATATAAAATTTATATATATATATAATTAAAATTAAAATTTTCTTGATGAAAACTTGGAAGCTGATTTCTGAGTTCCCCTTTCTGTTACACAATAGGGGCAGGTGTTAAGTATCCACCTAAGTTTTGTTAAGTTCTTTCAGTCTGAAATTATGTGACCTCAAGTTTAGGACTGGATGTTCTCCAAACCCTGGATTTTTCAGGTAGAAGTTTCCATGAAGGTAGCAGATTGAGATGGTTTCAGAGCTCCCTCTGCTGGATCCAGTCCTAGTCTCTCCAGGCTTTTTGCGCTGTGACTGAGGTCTGTTACTGCTCCCACCCCTCCTTAGTTTGTCATGTTAGCCTTCCAGGTGGGGTGTGGGGTGTACCAGGTTAGAGAAGCTCCCCTGTGTTGCACAAACCTGAATCCCCCTGTGGTAATTGAGGGGAGAGCCCGTTCCACGTCTCCTCTTCCCAGTTCAGTCTCTGAACTGTGGCTGGCTCCTGGAACAATTACAGAGTAGCTTGATCCAAACTGTTGACTCACTCCCACCAGCGAAATGGCTCCCACTGAGCCCTGTGTTTCAAAAAATAACTCCTGTTTCTCCCTTATGCAGGCAGCTGAGAGATACTGCTCTTCCCTTGCATAGTAGGGGTCAGGAGGAGGGTTTCTAACCTGAATTCATGGTTTCCTATCAGACTCGGGTCCTTATCAGCTGGTGAATTGGCTCCTCCTCCACTGTTGATTAGGGACACTGGGAAGTCCCTCCCCAGCTGCACAACCTGGCTTTAATATATAAAATCTCTCTTTTCCCCACTAAGCATATCCAAATATCAGCTCTTGCAAAAGTTTCCCTAAATGAGTGCTGAGCTCCATTTGTGATTATTCCTAAAACACACCTTGGAATGGTGAAGGTGTCCTGGAGATTTTGCTCTATACACAGAGCTGAGCACAAAGCAGTCAAATCCATCATTCCACCATCTTTCCTCCCTCTGGCATAAACTCTTAATAGAGATACACAAAATATCTGCATTGGATACTCCTGATCATGCACGTACAAGAGTCAAGTGGCAGTAACTCCATATAAAAGAAATATAATGACAGTTGTTCCTAATTATATCAAAGTGATGAAAGAAAGGTATACACTCAGGAATTCAAATTCCTATAGGATCTCAAACTCTTCATAAATAACCTGAAAGCATCTAGGTACGCCCACAAGGAGATTCTTAACTCCCTAAAGTCATAGGACTGAATATCATGCACAAGTCCCTATCATGGAATTAGCTGAACAGCAATAAAAATTGAACTCCCAGACTCAAAGAGCTTTTTTGGTAAGGTGAGCCATTGAATAACAGCAACCTCAGTAAACAAAATAATTCAGATGTAAATTCAACCAAGTGTGTTAGCTTTTTGTCACTGTGACCAAAATACCTGACAACAACTCAGAGCAAGGAAATGGTTTCAGAACCAGAGAATACTCTGGTTCCAAGGTGAGGCAGAACATCATAGCCAGAGGGTTTGGCAGAGTAGGGCTGCTTACCTTATGATAACTAGAAACAGAAAAGAAAGGGGAACAGGGAAGATGAACCCTTCTAAGGCACACCCCAAATGACCCACCTTCTCTATCTACACCAATCTGCCTACAGTTACCACCTTGTCCATGAAAACTAGGATGCAATGATTAGGTTACATCTCTCACAATCCAGTTATTTCATCTCCAAATAGTAGTAACACAAGAGCTTTTTGGGGGGACACCTTATATCCAAATCATAACACCAAAGAACTTGAAAAAATAAGATGTGCATA
Source organism: Aplodontia rufa (assembly GCA_004027875.1). NCBI lineage: Eukaryota > Metazoa > Chordata > Mammalia > Rodentia > Aplodontiidae > Aplodontia > Aplodontia rufa. The sequence continues at coordinate 81,597 of PVKS010005240.1, forward strand.
CTTCTAACCAAGGAAGTAAAAGGTTGTGCATTAAAAACTATAAAACATTGGTGAAAGAAACTGAAGAAATGACAATAGAAAGACATTTTATATTCATGAATTGAAAGAATATTGTTAAAATGACCACCTACCCAAAGCAGATTCAGTACCATTCTGTTAAAATTACAAGGTCAATTTTCACTGAAATACAAAAAAAAAAAATCCTACAGTGTGAATGAGACAAGAAAAGACCAAAATGACCAAAGGAATCTTGAACAAAATTGAAGGCATCATGCTACTTGATATGCAAATACCCTACAAAGGTATAGTAATAAAAAATGTATAGTATGGGCATAAAAACAAGCACATTGACCAATGGAATAGGATAATGTTCAGAAGGAAATACAACTGGTTCTCAAAATGGCATTCACCCCACTGTCATTGACTCCCAGAAGCTCCTGAGTTTCACCTCACCCTACAGGATTGTAGCCAGATTCCCACGGTAGGACATAGAACCCAGTGTGGGGGAATATTATCCCCCACTAAATCTTTAACTCCAAAGGAATAACGTGGTCCATTAAGGAATATAAAGGAGATCTTAGGGGAATCTGCGGCACTCGGCCCCGCAACCGGGGGAGGGGAGCTGCTCCAGAGGGCAGAAAGGGAGCAAGGGAGCGAGTGTCCTAACCACGTACCCTAACCCAGCCGGATGCAAACTCCCTGATCTGAGTGCTCTTAATTTACCTAATCTTGCATAAAGCGCTGGGAATTAATTTCTCACATTAGTGAACTTGTAGCTGTTTGCGCAGCAGCAAACCACTGTGACGTTTCCCTGAGGGCGGGACGGGTCACCCAGCAAGGGCGGGGAGGGTCACCCAGGAACAATAGATACAGGGCCTCAGTCCCCTCGATCAGAAACAGAAGTTACCCCCCCCCAACTAGCCATCTGCCCTGGGGGCTGTAGGAAACTGCCATTCACCTCTCCAGCTCAGAAACCTCTCGGTTGGCGACCTTCTTCCCTTTGGACCACCCTGCTTCCCACCCAAATAGGAGGAGCCTGTGAACAGAACTTTCTCCAGCAGGGAGCATCCCATATAGGGGATCCTCTCTCTGCTTCAGCCTCTGCTTGAAATCTGCGTCAGGAAGCTTTGAATATATGGGGCAGCTTGGGCTTCACCTTGGCATCTGAGCTCCTTGCATAGCCAAGGCTGCATAGGTCTGGACCTCTCTAGCAGGGCACCTCCTAGTGCTTGCAACTGAGAATCACATAAGCACTGGCACGATCTGGTCCATTTTCTGAGGGATTCAGTCAACCCCACAGAGCAGCTCTTGGGACTTCTGAAGATCACATGACACACAGAGTGGGTCACCAGTGATCCTGAGGAAGCAAGTCTCAGGCTAGCCACTCTCCTTGGATCAGTCAGAGAGCCACATGTCTACAATAGGATCAACTCGATTGTCTACAACTTCTGAGCCCCAGGTCCAAGAAATATTTAGAATGTGGATTGGCAGAAAGCAACCATCTCAGGATTCCAGCCCAGGGAGAGCTGAATACCCCTTTGCAACAGAAAATTTTGAGGAGATCCTCTAAGAAAAACCTGGCCACCAGACTCAGCCAATCTGCTTCTCCCCAAACAAGCTCAACTCCAAAGAATCCCCAGCTTGATGTCAGATTTGATCACACCACCCCATGATACATACCTCCTGACCTAAGGGCCAGAAAATCTCAGAACTGTACCAACTAGTTTTGTGGGGGTTTTTTCTTTTTCATTTTTTAATTTTTTCTTCTTTTATTGTTATTATTTTAATTTGTTTTAAACAGGAATCCGGCTGAAATATAATATTTTTAAATTTTTAACATTACTGTGGGTTTGGGGGGGGGTTCCTTCTTTTTCCTCTGCTCCTTTCTTGCCTTACAATTAATACTGAATTTTGGTGTCGGTGGATGTAAATAATTACCTGTGTGTATGTATTGGCGATTGGCTCTTATTCCTTTAGGTCTTATTGAACCCTACTGCTAACCTCATCCTCCACTGTACTCTGGTAATCCCTAAATATAAGCATCTTTCTCTCATTCTCACCCCAAGTCTTTACCCTACCCACACCCCAGTTCTATGTTTTCCTTAGTCCTAATAGAATAACCTACTCCCCCCAATCCCTAATTCCCCTATACTCTATCACAAATGTGATTTTATATCTCCCCAATTGACTTCCTTGACTTCCTAATCATTCCTTCTCCCCAATTTCAGAGAGAACCTAATATCTGAAGAAATTGACATGCTTCAAAACGGCTACTTGCTTGGTATCATACTACACAGTGAAGGTTCTCTCAAAGAAAGTTGCTACTATTGGTGCTAATCATCAGCTCACCTGTTTTAGTTGAAACGGACTAGTATTTGCACCTATAGCCTCTCAAATTCTCACAGAACCTTCTGGCATCTTTAGTTCTATATTGACCAAGTAGCTCCTCTTCACAACGAAGCAAAGTCATAAGAAGCTCCAATTACTCCAACAAGAGTAACAAGGCTGAAATAAAAGACAAGCTCCCTGACTCAGAAAATGAGGAAAAGGAGAAATAACTGTCCTCAAACCCAGAGCTCACCAACCAAGGACCTCATAGCTGGGGCCCTAGATGAAAACCAAAGGCATTGTGTCAGCACTATGATAAGTAATGCAATCGAAGAGTTGAGAAAGGAAATAAGGAAAGAGATCAAAGAGCAATTTCAAGAAATGAGAGACAAATTCTACAGAGAAATTAAGGATCAATTCCAGGAAATGAAAGATCAGCTGTACAAGGATATTGACATTCTGAAAAGAGATGTAGCAGAGCTATCAGGATTGAAAAACACGGTTAACCAATTCAAATCTTCACTGGAAGACACCAACACCAGAGTAAACTCCACTGAAAATAGAAATTCCGCGCTTGAAGAACGAGTATCGGACAATGAGGATCGCCTAAACAATGTAGAAATCAAAGAAGAAAAACAAGATAAACACCTCATTTTACATAATCAGAACTTCCAAGTAATATTTGATGAGATGAGGCGTAATAATCTGAGAATCATTGGCCTGGAGGAAAACTCTGAACAGCAAACAAGGGGATTCAGGAAACTTTTAAGCAAAATCATAAGTGAGAACTTCCCTCATTTTGCTATTGATCCAGAATACCACATCCAAGATGCTTATAGAACACCAAGTAAATCTAATCAGTGGAGAAACTCACCAAGACATATCATTTACAAATTGAACAACAGAGAAATTAAAGAGAGTATTCTAAAAGCTGCTAGAGGAAAGCCCCAAATCACATTCAGAGGCAAACCAATTCGGAACACTATGGATTTTTAAGAACAAACAAGGAAGGCTAGAAGAGCTTGGAATAATATCTTTCAAGTGTTAAAAAATAACTTTCAACCAAAGATAATATATCTGGCAAAACTCAGCTTCAAATGTGAAGGAGAAATTAAATACTTCAATGATAAACTCAAGCTAGCAAAATACATGAACACAAATCCTGCTTTACAGAACATTCTCAAAGATGTTCCCATTCAGAAGAAAATCCCAATGATATCCTAAATACTTAAACAAGGGCAAGTCTATAATCATATTGTACAAAAGCTGACTTTCAAGATGACTCAAAACTCTGTACTTGATACAAAGTCAGAGAATCAGCCTCCCATATCTATTCTATCCTTGAATGTGAACGGTCTCGATGCCCCAACTAAAAGACACAGACTGACCCACTGGATCAAAAAAACAAAATCCAACAATATGTTGCCTGCAAGAGACACATTTGACACTCAAAAACAGACACAGGCTGAAAGTGAAAGGGTGACAGAACATCTACCAGGCCTATGGCCCAAAAAAGCAAGCTGGTGTAGCAATTCTAATTTCTGATAAAATTAACTTCCAACTAAAACTAGTCAGAAAGGACAAAGAGGGACACTTTATCATACTAAAAGGGACAGATCACCAAGAAGATATAACAATAATCAACATTTATGTCCCCAATTACAACCCCCCCAAATATATGGAAAAAATACTTAAGGACACTAATTCCCTCATTGATCTCAACACAATAATCCTGGGGGGCTTCAACATACCACTATCAACTCTAGACAGATCATCAAAACAAAAAAAAAATCAATTAAGACATCTCCAATCTGAACAACTCTATTAGTCAATCGGGCTTAACAGACATTTACAGAATATTCCATCCTAAGACAGCTAAATTTACCTTCTTCTCATTGGCCCATGGATCCTTCTCTAAAATAGACCACATCCTAGTTCACCGGGATAATCTTAGCAAATATAAAAAAGTGGATGTAATCCCATATATTCTGTCAGATCATAATGCTATGATCTTAGCAATCAACAACAAAAGAAACAACAGAAACTATTCTAATACTTGGAAATTGAATAATTACCTCTTAAACCAAGGATGGGTAAAAGAGGAAATGAGAACAGAGATAATGAAGTTTTTGGAATTGAACAAGAATGAGGAAACAACATACCAAAACCTCTGGGACAGTATGAAGACTTTCTTAAGAGGTAAATTTATAGCACTGTGTGCTTACATCAAAAATCTAGAAAGAGATCAGATTAATAGCCTTATGCTTCAACTCAAACGACTACAAAAAGAGGAACAGTCCAACCCATAATCTAACAGAAGACAGGAAATTACCAAAATCAGAGATGAAATCAACAAAATTGAGAACAAAAAAGCTATTCAATCTATTAACAAATCTAAGAGTTGGTTCTTTGAAAGAGTTAACAAAATCGACAGACCCCTTGCCAAACTCACCAAAAGGAAGTTCAAAATGAAGCAAATCAAAAAAATCAGAGACAAAAATGGGGATATTACCACAGACTCATCCAAGATACAGAAGATTATCAGAACCTATTTTGAAAACTTATACTCTGCCAAATTTGATAACCTCCAGGACATGGACAGGTTTTTGGACACACA